>PVLC010001483.1:119691-141654 GCA_004027655.1 Graphiurus murinus | reverse complement strand
ATGCTTTTAACACACCTAACCTCCCAAACATCATAGTTTATTGACACAGTACTCTTGTAGAGTATGGGTCATTCACACCCATGAGTGCATGGCTGACTGGGCATTGTGGCTCTGTTACCATCCAGCATGACAGGGTACTGCATGCTACTGTCCTTGAAAGAGATCCAAATTCAAAATATGTTTTCTACTGAATGTGTTATCACTTTTGCACCATAAGTAAAGTTGAAATGTTGTAAGTCAAACCATTATAAACTGGGCACTATCTATAATTATGAATTTGGTTGTTCAAAATTTGTTTTTCTCAGCGGGGCACTCAGTGGCATATGCCTATAATTCCAGGACTTAGGAGGCTAGTATGTGGTAACTTAGCAAGACTATGTTTAAAAATAAAAAAAATAAAATAGGGCCAAGGTGTAGCCCAGAGGTAGAATGACCCTGGGCTCAATCTCCAGTATCAGACACACATAAGAAATATTGTTTTTCTCATGAGAATGTAAGCTCCATGATGAGACAGGCCCTATTGGTCTTATGTATCATTCTATCCCTAGTTCCTAGTTTAGTATCTGAACAAAATAAACATCAATAGATGTTAATTCAATAACATCAATAGATGTTAATTATGCTTATGCATAAACAATTTGAAAAGCTTTGCCTCTCCATGACTTTTTAACAAGTAGAAACCTTTAAATCTGAGAACACCTCCATGCCCCATTGTCTCTCAGCTAGGGCTTGGTAGTGGCTCCCATCTGCCTATAAATGTCCCAGATATAGGACTATGGAATCGTTGAGGAGAAACAATAGGATCAGAAGGTGTTGTCTTTGGCCAGCCACATAGAAGAGGCTTAAGAAGTGTGAAACATGATGCCTCTATAATTGTGTCTGGACCTGGTATTAGAGTAGGACAAAGCCCTTGAAACCAGAAATCATATAGAAGAGGTCTGAGACCCTGAGGAAGAGGTGGAGGTCTTTGCATTTTATGGGATGATAATGTGCCTCGTCTGTTTTCCAAGTATGTTCTCTTTGCACCTCTGGGAGTAATGCTGTTGGAATGGATTGAGCATCAGGGTTACTCGGGTCAGAGGAGTAGCATTGCACACTCATTCTCCTTAGCTGGCATCTATTCAACTATGTGAAGGGACTTTGGGAATCCAGGGAAACAGGGAATATTTATGACTCGTTCATGATTCCATTTCTGTCCTTTTAAGAGGGCTTCCTGAGGATTTTCTCAAGGCCACAGCTGCAAAGGGTTGTCTCAGGTCAGTAAATATGGCTGATCCATCCCTTGGCATGAGACTAAATAAAACTGTAAAGTCAATAAGGTTATGTTTTTCACAGAGATTCCTGAGTATATTGAGGCCATCCAGGGCCTCCAGACCGTAGCCAGCTCCAGTGTTGAGGACCAGACCCAGAATTATCTTACACCTGGAGCAGAAAACAAAAGACTCCAAGATAGGTTTCCTTTGTGTGATCAGCAAAAGAATGTATGTGTTTCTGCCTTGGTTTCCATTTAAGATTTCATTATTTAGTTTTCATGGAATGACAGATGAACCTCTGATTCTTGCTTAACTATTTTTGGAGCAACAGGTGAATCAATTGCATATCTCTCATACTAAGACCCTGAGAGGTGTTTGAAACAAACTTTGTAAGGAGAGAAGGAGCCAGCATGTTCACCAATGAGTGGGAATCCTCCTCATGGCCTCCTGATCCCAACCAGATCCTGATACTGCTCCATAGCTTTTCCTCGTGAGTCCTAAGTTCATGTGAGCTTTTACCCTGTGCCTCTCTAGCACTCATTAACTTGGTTTATTGTCATATTTTGCATAATTGTTTTTCACAGATAGGTTTTTGTAAGTATGGTTTGAATTTCTCTAATCCAAACATTTGAAATACAAAATGCTCCAAAATCCAAAACTTTTTGAGCACTGACATGATGCCACAAGCAGAAAATTCCAGACCATCAAACTTTATCTTGCATACAAAATTATTTAAAATATTGTATAAATTATCTTCAGGATAAATGTATGAGGTATATATGAAACATAATTGGATGTGGGTCCTCTCCCCAAGACATCCAATTATGTATATGCAAATATAATAAAATACGAAAATAATCTGAAATCTGAAGCACTTCTGGCATCAATCATTTCAGATAAGGGATACTCAACCTGCACATGCTTAGTCTTAAATCATCTAGGACTTTAGAATTTTTTCATCAACTGAGAGACAGTTGTAGATTCATATGTTTGGTTGCCGATAAGGTGTCCTGTTCTCCCCTATGCCCAGAATTATCTTCTACTTGCTTGTGCACATGTTTCTTGTCCATAGAGAATTCGGGAAGCAATTGTACGTGAGCACTACCTACAGGATCATGGAGTATCGCTTCCTGAGCATCAGCAGATGAGTGACCGAGAATAGTAAGAAGGGTAACCTCCTGACTTAATTCTCATGTCCTTCTCTCTTTATGAACAGTTTCTGAAAGCCCTACATTACCAATACATGAATTGGATAATATCACCTGCATGAATTACCCATAGATATAATAAACTTGGAGAGCACAAATATAAGTTTCTCAAAGGCTAGATATTTTTTCAGAGAATTTTGTTTTTAGTTTCTAACACTGGCCCTAAAATCAACTAAAGGTTCTTTGCAGATACTGCTACCTGACCTCTATTATTTATGCTCTGCTTCTTGGCAATAGGAGACCAAATCTTTATCTGGGTGCATTACTATCTAGCTAAAAGCACATTTTTCAGCCTTTCCTGCAGTCATCTATGGCTGTGTCCTTAAGTTTTAACGGGTAAAATATACATGTAATTGTTAAATGGAGGTTTGAGAAAGAAATCTCTTAAAAGAATATCTCCCTCCTTTGCTGCCTGATCTTTAAATGTGATTAGGAGGCTTTGTGGGTCTTTTAAGGACAAGTGCTGCAACTAGGGAAGATGGAAGAGAGACCTGGAAGGATACTGGGTTTCTGAAGACTCTGTGGAGCCACCTTATCAGTTCTGGACTGCCTACTTTTGTAATTCCTTTGTATAATAAAGAAACAAGAGACATCTATTTTGTTCAGGCCACAGCCATTTTCAGTTTTTCTGTTGCATGAAGCTAAAACTAATCCTAATTTATACACTCATCTACAGTCCACTTAATATCACTGTTCCAGGGATCCATAAATGAGTATAAGTATTTTAAATCTATGGCTTTAAGGATAAAATGATAAAAGTGAGAGTGATGATTCTCATTTCAAGAGCTGAAGTCATTGCAAAAATTGAAGGAGGGGAAAAATGGAGCACAGAGCCATCCATTTTCTCTTTCTTGCCCTTTCTGTCAAGTGTGGGATTATTAAAGTCATTACCCCAGGAAAACTACCACAACTATCTAAAGACTGCAGCTTCACATCCCTCATTCTAACCTTGCACCCTCCTACTTCTCTTAATACCCACAAAATGACATTGTTTGCAATCTGTGCTCAGTCAATACTGGAGTACTTCTGCAAACAAAGCTTGATTCCTGGGCTTGAACTAAAGAAATAAATTACAGTTGGAGTGCACAGTTACTGAGATTTAGAGAGGATGTTTGTTCAAATAAGAAACTAAATCATGAAAAATATTCAAAGGGGGGGTTTATTATAATCGTGTCCTCATAGCTCCTTCATGATTTCCAATGAAACTTGAAAAGTCTTGAAGTTTGTTCTTAGTGATCGTTGTTTGAATAATAGATGCTGAAGTCACAAGTATGTCAGAGAGGAGAAAAAAGAAAGAACAGAGGCTATGTCTTCAAAATTAAATTAATAAGCCAGGCATGGTGGCGCATGCCTATAATCCCAGTACTTGTGAGGCTGAGATAGGAGAATCACAGGTTCAAGACCAGCCTCAGCAACTTAGTGAGACCTTCACCAACTTAACAAGACCCTGTTGCAAAATAAGAAAATTAAATTTGGGGGAGTGTAGTTCAGAGTTTGAATGTCCCTGGGTTCTATCATCAGTACCAAAAAAAAAAAAAAAGGAAAAAAGTGAACAAAGGGGTGTATTGTTCTAAAGTATTCTCTACTACTCTAACATGCCAAACGCTCATCTTCTTTTCTATTTGCATAGAGTCGCAATTAGAAATATTCCACAGAGAAGTGGATCTACTTAAACTAAAAGGGTGTTGGGAGAAGGTACTGTTTAAGAAATGTTTGACTTGCTCTCTATAATGTTGACAGGCATAGAAGTATATTGATTATCTTAAGATCAGTCATACTCAAATAATGTTTCTCTCTTTCGAAGCACATGATGGTGCCATCTGATTGGCACATACTATCTTGTTAGAGTTGAAAATCTAATGAACTAAGCAAACATGAAAAGAGATTGAAATATTATGAGCAGAATCTGTGAATAAAAATATCTGCTAGTTTCATGATCATTCAGTCCTAATACAGTCCCTAGTACTGCTGAAAGAATTGTCAGAACATGTCACCCTCAAGTTGCTGACCACCGAACTGTTCATACCGTTTATAAGTTATTCTGATGCAGCTCTACTTTTCCATTATAGAAGAAGGGGGGGCAAAGAGAATTCCCAATGGCAATAAAAACCAATGTATAACCAACTAAATGTTGACACTGATTAAATGAGAGAACACTGTGATTAAGGAGTGGTAGAGCCTTTCCATCCAAGTTTCTAGCTAGTGTCAACAGTTAACATTACTTGGCCAAAGCAGAATCATGACTCCTAATGAGATACTTGCTCCTTTGCCTCATCCTGAGGACATAAGTTATTCTACATCAATATCCTGGATAACACACAGAGCTCCTCACTTGTACTCTATAGATGCTCCTCCAAGCTATTTATGCACATTGGCTCATTTAATCTTTACAACAACTCTCCAGGCTTCTGTTAAAGTCCTGTTTAAATATATGTTAACTCAGGAAAGAAATTAAATAAATTTCCCAAGGTTACTCAACTACTAAATGATACACCAGGAGACATCTGTCTTCCTGTTCCATGATTCTAACCACTGCACACACTGCCTCTCTATGATAATGTGAACATAATAAAGAAAGCACATTGAAGAAAATTCAAATAAAACACAAGCTCTTCCTGCATGAAGCCTATCTCTTTCCAACCTGCAGAGGTGTTAGTGTCCATTTAACAGTTGCCCAAGTGATAATTCTAAAAGGGATATTAACAACCTCTTTGGCTATACATTCCACTCAGAAACTCTAGCTAGTGAAAGCAAAGGTAAATTAGGAATTTAGAATTATGTCATCCTCAGACAACCATCTCTCTTGATCTTCCCTCTGCCACTAGTTCAGCCTTTTGAAGGCATGTATGTATTCATCATTCACTGGAAACATTCCCATACTCTCCAAATATCACTGTGTGGACGGACATGCCAAATGGATTCATCTGGTCTGTATATGTGTTTCCCACACACTGTATACAATAACTCAAGGAAGTAGCCTGTTATCTTTCTCAAAGCAAAAATGAAAAGAAAAAATTTTCTTGCCTCTGATGCTTTCAATCACCTAGTCTTTCTTAACTCACTATTTTTATGTTATTAAAATTCTTCTTTCCTAGATAGGAGCAATAAACAAAATTTAGCTTATTTGTTTTCATATGGAAATAGTAATCAGTTAAATCAGCTAAATCCCCTGGAAGCCAGCCTGACTTGAGTGCCAGGCATTAAATAGCCTCTAGAGATGCTACTAATGAAGAAGCAAAATGCTTTAAAAGTGTCATATCTGAGTCTCTGCTTTATAAGATTTTTAGACTCAAGAACATTCTATGACCTTCTGTGATAGGTTACTATTTTTATTTGCAAATGAGGATAGTGAACCCAAGAAAATTTGAATGACTTGTTTAAGTTCACAGTTATTGGTACAGCCAGGACCTCATCTATGTCCATGAGCCTCCTTCTGGTGATCTTGGCATTTCAACAATTTGTTCTCTGGGTGGGTGGAGGGACACAGAGAAGGCTTCCTTTGAACTCTACAAAGGATACCTATGGTGGTGGGAAGGATTAGAAAATGTCATATTCTCTGGCTTGGGGATTTCACACCCACCCAACTTTTAGGAGTTAGGACAGGTGTTTACTATAATCCTTCTAGAAGATGCTGTAGACCTTTTCTAGGATTCCCAGGAAGAGGGAGTGGGGAGATGGGGAGGAGTATAGAGCATGCTACTATACACCATGGCTCCACTATAGAGACACATTGATTAAAAATGATTCTCCTCAAAACACCCTAACTTGTGACTCACAGAATCCCCCCAAGTTCTTATATCCATCCTCCTTTTTACATATTGTATTCCCCAGGGCCACCTTCATCCCTTGTCTGTGAGTTCTCTCATTCCAAACTTTGCTCTCAATTTTCAAAGCTACTCTTTTTTTTTTTTTTTTTTTTTTTTGCAGTACTGGAGATGGAGATTGAACCCAGGGACATTCTACCTCTGATCTACACCATAGCCCTATTTTTAATTCTTTATTTTGAAGAGGGTCTCCCTAAGTTGCAGAGGACCTCACTAAGTAGCTGAGGCTGGCTGCAAACTCAGATCCTCTGGTGTCAGCTTCCCAAGTACTGGGATTACAAGCGTGCCCAAATAAAGCTACTCTGTTTCTTAATATTATTCCTTTCAAACCAATGACTCGCTCTCTGACCAAGCCCTAAGAAATTCCTTTTATTGCAGCCCCTAACATCCTCCAAATGACCTCTCTAGACCCTTCCTCCAGTCAAAGAATAGCAAAATATAAATTCAACCATTTCCCTGGAAGTCTGGGTCAAATTACTTTTAGCTCCTTTTTTCCATCTCTTTTTCATTGGTATGATGGAAGGACCACTGGATTCAGAATAAACATAATTGGGTTATAATTCCAATGCAGTGCTCTATCAGCCCAAATTCTGGGGGAAAATCACTTATTTTGTCAAAGATTCAGTTTTCTCATCTTTCAAATAATGAATGACAGCAGGCTTAGCTACTTCATTGGATGATCATACCATCAAGTGAAATGATAGATTTCTTTGTTTATAAGCCCAACAAATTTTGCCATTATTTAATGTCAAAATGTAGCTATGGTTGGGCAAAACCAATCATGACCAAAAAGATGGCTATTGTCAGCTGAGACGTGAAAACAGTTTGTGGGCCATAGAGCACCACACCATTATTGTTCTATACACATTCTACCTCCTGGAGTGTCCTTGCCTCTTTTATCTCATTTCTTAAAACCCAGGACATCTACATCCTGAGGAAAGAAGTTGCAGGTTTTGTAAAGTTGGTCAGATACCATTCTGGACATTTCTATAAAGGTGATTTGGATGCCGTTAATATTTATTTTTATTTATTTAAATTTTTACTTAATGTTTGATTAATATTTATTAGTGGGGTTCAGGGTAATATATCAACACATGCATGTAGAATACACTAATCAAATCTAGTCTCCCTTTAGAGATTAACACTTAAATGAGTGGATTTCCAGGAATACAAGTTACCCACCATCATATAGATGGGAACCAAAGAGTCGTTTCCATGCCTAGCTAGAACAAAAAGACTGGCCTTTGTAAGAAGTGTAAACTCTTTTCTGTCCAACAGGTGATCAAACAGCAACCATTATAGCCCATATAACCTTTAGTTGACTGGAATCTTCCAGAATCTCAGCCATTTAAGCTCATATTGCTTTGGTTGACCAATCTCAGTCATTTCAGTTCATATTATACCTGGGAGGTGCTTTGCTTGTTTTGTCTTGGTATGTTTGTTTTGTTTTTGTTTTTAATATAATTACACTGTTTCTCAAAATAAATCATTCTTAAAAAAAAAAAAAAGAACTCACAAAGAGGGTATCAATCCTAAATTTACTTTGAGAAGCTAGACAGAAATTTTTCAAAAGTCCTTGCAAATAGTAACAGGGTGAAGTGGCTGACATGGAGATAGAAGCTGCCATCTGGCTTCACTCTCAACCAGCCTAGTCTTGGCTCATGCACTGTTCTTTGGGTTCCACCTCGCTTCATGTTTCAGCTAGCACAGACTCACTGGTGGGGAGAGGCAGCTACAGCTACCCTAACCATCTCAGCCTGTTGGCCATACATGGCCTTTTTCAAGTGAAAAAGGTTTATCTTGAATACATTAAAGCAAAGAGGTGCTCTCAAATCCCAGTCCTCTCTGAAAGATTGTTATTTGAAAGTACAAGCATAATATTGGGACTTTCATCCACTACATCCCAAATCAGCAAATGAGAGAGAACTATCTTAGCAGCTATCTATCACGTGCATTCTCCCAGATTTGTAGTCGATGTTAATTTCTTCACTGCCAACACATTCACTATAAATTTAGACACTATCTGTTAAAGATCACTTCCAAAATATGACATTATAAGTTTTCACTGATTTTCCTGAGCCCAGTTTACAGTGAGCCAATCTGTGCCAGCATGTTTTGGGACTTACAGCAAAAAAATCAGACTCAGAGAAACATTTTATAGAACTAGTCATGTGTAAGTCTGGAACATGTTAAATTGACTAAGTATTCTGTCTTCATTCTCCCAGCTTTCTTCCATGCCAGAACATTCTGAAGTAGACACTTAGCTTGCACCTGATTGTGATGGGGATGCATCACTGCATTGCAGGTCTTGGCCATGAGGGAATCTATATAGTCCCCTTTCATTAATAAATCCTTAGTTATGTATTCATCGGAGGTCACTCTTGGAACCCATATTGAAAGTGGTGACAACTGCTGATGAGAGAGTTTTTAAAGTGGAAGGGTGAGAAATAGAAAGCATCCTCCTGTCGTAGACTGGCAGAGAGGAATCTGGTGGCACAAAGGTTGACAAATATAGGCATGTTCCCCCCTCAAGAATACTTGGACCTCAGGGAGTCTTAAAAAAGAGAGAGAATTATCACTGCACACCCAAGCTGAAGTTTCATATTGTCTGCCACATTTCCCAGCAGCACACACCTGTGCTGAGCTAGTCGTCTTGTTGACAGGTTGTCAGTAAGCCCAAGAATAGTGGTTGGGGACCTCCACGAGTGGCATCGACTTGAGAATGAAACACAAAGTATTCTTTCCCAAAATGCTACTGGCCTTTAGCAATCATATCTCAAATTAAAAATTTTGGAACAAACATGTATAAAACATTTAAATGACAAGGCCATGTGTTATATTTTTCCCTCAGACAACCTCATGGTGGCTATATCTACATGGATAATGCCATGTTCAGGGGCCAGAGTAGCAAGGTACATGCTCCCACATGTGTTTTTGCAACAGGAAAGATTATTCAAATTCTTCATAATCAGAGCCAGTGAAATATTTCAGAGAAAGGCAATGAACTCCCTCATTGTGTATTGACCTTGCTTAAGTGTTTCATACCAACGTATCTGGCAGCTTTGGGTACTATTGTGCAAGTGGGGTTACCCAGAACGATCACCAACATTCTGAGAATATTTCATGATCAAGGATTTGGTAAATTCAGAAAGAATGGCATTGCCCCTAACACATTCTTTTTTATAAACAGATTACAGCTTTGAAATAGACTCTGTATAATTATCCCTTTTGAAAATGTAGTCTTGCTTGGCAATCAAAATAGTGCACGTCAATTGAGTGACCCATTTCTATCCGTCTGGTCAGTTCTCCCATTTCTACAGACTGATACCCTGGATAAGAGTAAAGCTGGGATAACAACAGAACATTTTCTTTGCACAAAGGGAAAACTGCACAATCAACCACCTGTGGGCTCCGAAAGGCATCACAGGTTGAAAATTAGGTTGAACAATAAGTATCAAGTATCAAACCCTTTTGGGAAAACCCCAGATGTAGCCAAGAACCCTTAGCAAGAACACATGCCTGAGAGCCTGAGCTTTGGCTGCCTGGGCAGCCGGAGGATATTTGAATCTTTAAAGAGGCAAATATTTAGAATGCAATCAGCAGACATATCTCCAGACAGATAGATGCAGAGAGCAAGTTATATGTTTAGAAGGGCAGGATGGTACAGGATGTTTTGACTAAAAGGTTGTGACTGTAATGGACAGAGACAGGATGGCTGGCCCTCACTATGGAGGGTCTTTGGGCTTCATAGGAGAGTACAGAAGGACAGGCTTTGGAATCTGGACTTTGTCACCAGCTAGCTAGGTGACCTTGAGTAAAAGTTACTTAACCTCTGAATCACTTGTAAGGCAGGGGTAACCATCAGAACTTCCACAGAGGATTACTGCTAAGACTAAATAAAGATTGTAAAACATTAGGGTGGCCTTAGATATATTAAAGGCCCAAAAGAGGGAGGTAAAATAATCAGAGGCTTAAATGAACAAACTTTTAAAGTGTCTCTTTAGAGAAGAATAAGTAAGTTCAGCATCCAGAAAGAGAGTTATACACAAATGGATATTTGACTCACGTAGGGTAGCAGAATAGGCTTTTTAGTAAGTGTTACTGGGACAATTGAATATGTAAATGAGAAAAAAAGTTGGATTCATACTTCAATCCATAATTTTTTTTGGTTCAGGGATGATTAAACAGGTAAACGTGCCAGGCATGGTGGAGCACACCTGTAGTCCCAATACTTGGGAGGCAGAGACAGAAGGAACACAGGTTTGGGGCCAGCCTCAGCAACTTAGCAAGACTCTGAGCAACCTAGTGAGATGCTGTTTCAAACAACCACCACAACAAAGTAAAACAAACAAACATAAAAGGGCTGGAGGTGTAGTTTAGAGGTAGAATGTCCCTGAATTCAATTTCCAGTACCACAAAACAAACAAACCAGGTAAATGTAAAAGGCAAAATTATAAAGCTCTTACAAGAATCTAAGGTATCCCCCTGAACTCAGGGCAGGGAGTGTATTACAGCCAGGAGAAGACACAGAGGGCCAATCTGGGTACTGGCCAGGCTCAATTTCTAGAATCAAGAGATCTACAGTCACCAACTTTATAACTATTCTTTAAGCTGTATGTATATGCCTTATGCATTCTTTTTCATGCATAATTTCTCTTTCTTTTCAGTCTCCATAGTCTCTAGTATGCCTATATGCCTTTCAGCACATCCTATGGTAAGGTCATTTAGAGGATGAATACTTTTTTTTCCTCCTGAAATACTAGAGGTTGAACCCAGGGGACCTCTATCACTAAGCCACACTCCCAACTCTTTTTATTTTTCACTTTGAGACAGGGTCTCACTAAGTTATCTAGGCTGGCCTCAAATTTGTGATCTTCCTGCTTCCCGCTTGTAATCCAAGTAGCTTGGATTACAAGAGTGCACTCCTAATACTATTTTTAATGTAAAATGTACAAATGTTTCACTTTCATGGGAGCACACCCAGGCTGTCCTTAAGTTGCAAACTTCCTGTCTCAGCCTTTCAAATTACTAGGATAAAAGTCATGTTACCACTGTGCCTAGCGATGTCTAGCTTTTTTTGTAAAATAATGTTTTGGGGATTCATTAGCATTTTTGCTTAGATTATTAAATCACTCCTTTTAATGTTAAGTATTATTCCATTGTAGGTATATACTGTGATTCGTTTATATATTTATCTATGGATTAAGTTGTTTGAGGCTATTGTGAGTAAAGGTTCTATATTCCCTTTTAAGTCTTTTTATGGATATACATTTTTATTTTTAAATTACTGGCTCATATGGTAAATGTATGTAAATATACATTATATAAAACTATTAAGGAGTTTTTCAATGTAGTGATGCTGTTTTACAGTGTGACCAGGAAAGTATGTATGTTTTGGTTGAGTTATTTCCTTGTCAAGATTTGTATGTTGTGTTTTTAATTTTAACCATTCTAATCAGTATATATGCTGCATTTTTTGTTTGTTTCTTAAAGAAATTAAGTCAGGGGAGCAGAAAACATTTACCTGATTACTTCCTCGTGGTATAGTTTAACTTGTTTCTCTATCTCATTTATTTCCAGAAATTATTTCTGATGCATTTTATTTCCTTGTGTAGATATATGTTTTCATCTAGTGTAATTTTACTTCTGCATGAAAGACTTTTGTTAACATTTCTTGTAATGCAGATCTATTGGTGATGAGTTATCTCAGTTCTTTTTTATGTATTTAAAGTATTTTGATTTTGCCTTTGAAAGATATTTTAGTAGAATAAATAATTCTAGATAGATCTTTTTCTTTCAGTACTTTAAAGATGTTGCTCCATTGTCTTTTAACTTATATGATTTCCCATGCAAAATCAGCTGTAATCTTACCATTGTTCCTCATTATGTGTGCAATGTGCCCTTTTTCTGACAATATTTCTCTTAATCACCAGTTATCAGAAATTTTATTCTGATTTTTCATAGTATACATTTGTTTTTCTTGTGCTTGGGTTTTACTGATCATCTTGAATCTGTGGATTATAGTTTTTATAGAATTTGGAAACTTTTAGTTATTATTAATTCAAATGTTTTTCTGTCCCTACCTGATTTTCTCCTTCAGAAATTCCAATTACACTTACCTTTGGCTGAATCAGGTCATCCCTTAGTTCATTGATGTGTGCTTATTTCTTTTCAGTCCGTTTCGTTGTTTCATTTTAGTTCCCATATCTATGTCTTCAAATTCATTAATCTTTTGTTCTGTAATCTATAATTAACCCATCTAGTATATTTTTCACCTTAGACATTAGTGTTTTTATCTCTAGAATCTGTTTTCTCTTAGTGTATTTGCATTCCTGCCAACTTATTGAACATGTAGAGCAGTGTTGTAGTAGCTTTTTAAGTGTTCTTGACTGCTTATTCTATCATCAGTGTCATTTCTGGGTTATTTTTGCTAACCTATGTAAATAAAAACATAGGCTCTTTAAAATAATGACATTTATTTAGGAATAAACAGGGAGTATGCATGAGGAATATTCATGTCATAGAAACCACAAATATGTTCAAAGAGGATAGGATAAAAGGGAAATTTTAATGGCAAATAGAGGATTACATAAGCTATTTTAAAGCAATAATCCTTGACTGCAAGGATAAAAAACAAGGGTATTTTAGAATCAATAACAAGTGTGTCATCAGTGCAAGGTTGAACAGACAATTATTGGACAGATGTATTTGCAGAAGCATTTTCTGTGTAAGGCTTCAGTGGCCTTTGTGCAAGGTTGTGGTTTTGGCAGTCTTTGGTGGTAGTTCTAGTTATCAGGCAGATGTACATAAGATCCCTCTTTCATAACCTCCCAGCTTTATTTATTTTTTGTTAAAGATTGACAAAAGTGACTCCATTTTTATTTTGACAACTTGCACAGTTTTAACTTACTTATTTTTCCCTTATTACAGGTTATATTTTCCTACCCTCCATGATACCTGGTAACATTGGCTTGGATGTCAAACCCTGTTAATTTACCTTAGATAAAGGATATTTTTTATATTTAAAAATTATAAGCTTTGGTTGGGTGCATAGTTACATTGTTTGGAATCAGTTTGATCCTTTAGGTCTTTTTAAAAACTTTTTAGGTAGGACCAGAATAGCATTTAATACAGGGCCCTTTATGCCGTTCTACTGAGCCAAGTCCCTTTTCAGTTCTCTATCTGATGCCAATGGATTATGAAGTTTTCCACTGTGTCCAAGACAACTGGCACTATTTCCAGCCTTTTGTGAGCTCCATACACTGTTTCCTCTTATCCTTTCAGTGGTTCTTTCCCTGGCTCCTGGTAATTTTTTTTAAATGGATTATCTGATAAGTATTCAACTGAATATTCAAGGGGAACTGAAGATTTTTCAATTTCTCTCTCGGATCCTCTCTGTCTTCCTTAGTACTCCAGTAAACTCTAGCTTCATTGACTTCTTCAAGCACTCAATACCATTTCTTCAATTCTGAGCTTTCCCTAGGTTCCCCACTATGCACTGCAGTTTGGAGACATTTCCTAGGCAGAAAGCAGGACAATTATAGAATTTTTTACTTGTTTGTGTTTCTCTGGGTCATTCTTCTTCATTGTTTGATGTTCAATGTCTTGAGAACTCCTTTCTTTTTTTTTTTTTTTTTTACATATTCTGTCCATTCTTTTAGTGGTTTGAGTCAGAAAGATAAATCCATACTCCATTACCCCCCTTCTTGGCCAGAAGTACAAGACTTTGTATTAATTTTCATATTAAGTCAGCTTTATAGTAGGAGCTGCTGAGGCACAGAGCAGTCAAATGACAGATGCCAACCATATGGGCCAATTGAGGAGGAGGACTGTGAGACAGCACTCTCAGCTGGGAAAGTGGCTTGGAGTATACCAGACATTTTACTCTAATCCAAGAAAAATGTTATTCTCTTAGACAATATGGCCCTGGGAATAGGTCCACATGATTCACTTACGTCTATCAAGAGAATTTAGTGAGAATTCTTAAACAAGGATGAAATGGTTAGGCTGAATTTTAGGGAGAGAAAAGAATATGATTAAAGCAAAGGTAGAGGCCTTGGCCTTGGGTTATACAATTTGTAGTCTACTCTGTACTCCCCAAAAGTCTCAGGCAGCTAACCTTGCTTCCCTATCTTCTAAGTAGTATAACCTTAAGCCATCTCTGTATAAATTTAATTTTCACCCCAAAGCATAGGGTAGCCTGCAAACCACAGTTCACAGAGCAAGACATTGCATGATTTGTGGGGTGCTCTAAGAGAGACACGGCAGTGACTTTCTTAACAGTTCATCTACTTCAGCCTATCCAGTTTTAGCACTGAATGCAAAATTATTTATTTCTAGGTTTTGGGAAGCCAAGCTGGGCAATGCCATGACTTGAGAGCCCACTGAACACCAGATGGCTTAACATCTATCTCCTGCCTTCTCAACTCTGGGCTCACTGTAGTACCACCAAGATCTGGAGGTTCAGTCAGGTTGGTTTTTGGCATGGAAAGAAGATGAAGACAAAACCAGAAAAACCCTAGTGGAAAGACTATTAAGGGAACCATGCATTTCTTCTTTGTAGATATTGGTAAGATTTACCAGTTCTAAGTGACTATGTAGAATTATTCATTGTTTTTACTATCATTATTATTGAATGGATCCCAGACAAATGTTACCTTCTAGGGCACATGTGTTGAAACATGAGGATTATCCTGAATGACTAAGCTAGGAGCTCTGGGCCCCTGGTGAGACACATATGTGCATTCCCTGTGAAAATATTCTTCTACAATGCCACTACATTCTAGGACAAATTTATCCTAACAGAAAATTTATCCTAACTTTGAGAATCTTTTTGGAATATTTGTGATGACAGAATTTTGTGTTCTGAACTTAACTAGGTCTACCACCTTCTATTTACTAAGGTACATTTGGTTGTATTCTAATATCTGCAGTGCTAGCTTAGAAATCTGAAAGGAATACAGATAATCCCAGTGAAAAGCAATTAGAGAGATGGCCTCTATTGGTGCTAAGCCACAATGCTGATTGTAAAATGATCAAATAAAGCTACACAGTTACACACTTCCTTGGGGAACTTTATTTTGCCCAGATTCTCAGCTGGATCTTGTCTGAAAGTGAAGGACAAATAGTGCATCACAGAGGTTTCTAATTCTACAATGTCACCATTTAGACAGACAAAGAGATAAAATTATGCCAATGGATTTGTGTTTTCCTTAGAAGTGCCATACTATCTTCTTAAAACATCTTTTGAATCAAGTTACTCTCCAGTTCAGCATTTTACAGTGGCTCTTCTGCTTACCAAATGAAGACTTACTTTCAAAGTCTTGTGGAAAGAACTTAGTTAATTTTATTGAAAACATACTGTGTGCAAAGCACTGCTGGACATTTGCATACATATCTCTATTTGTTTAACCTCATCTTAAAGATGAATAAATTCAGGCAAAGGTTTAGTGGGTTTGAATGTTTTCCTAAAGTCACAGAGCCAGAAACATTCAGGCTTATCGAAGCCCAGTTTACTTAATTCCAAAGCTCAGAATCCTTTAATTGAATATCACAGGTTATGTACCACATTTTTTCCTTTAATATGTAAGTAATACACAAATACAACTCATTATAAGCTAATTAAGAAATAAATGAGTATGTATGAAAACATGTGAATATTTTATACTTACCCATATTCAACTCTCAAATGCCTCCCAGATGCAACCATTGCTAGGAATTTGTGCATCTTTCTATTCTGGTTTTAGCATTTATAAATATGTATGCACAAACACACATGGAATTTTTATATATAAGTGAAGAGTTTTTAAACTTATTTCTTTTACTTAATATCATGTCATAGTGACATTTCCCTGATGCACGTGTGTGTGTGTGTGTGTGTGTGTGTGTGTGTGTGTGTCCCAATAATTTTAACAGCTATGTAGTATCGCATAGTTTGGTTGTATTAACCCTTATTTGACCACTCACCTACTGAAGGGCATTGAGGATTTTCAAATAAGCATCTTCAGCAATATGTGTGAATATCTTTTGAATAGATAATCAAAAGCAAAATTCTGGCTAAAGAGACATACATTTTGTTTACTATTTCCAGCAGCACATGTCAGTGATATTTTTGGTAATTATTAGTGAAGTTAATTATCTTCTTAACTATAGTCATTATTTCCATTTTTTTTGTTGTTGTTGTTGTTTTTCTGTAAATTGCTTGCTGACAAGTTTGGCTCATTGTTGGGGAGTGCAGTTCCTTGTAATTTTCTTGTTGATTTGTAAATGCTTCGTGAATATTATTCTTCATTATATGGACTTCAAATATATTCTCCCAAGATGTCTCCTGACTCTTAACATTATTTATGATATTCTTGGTCATGTGAATTTGTGATTATAAATTTTTAAAATAAATAAATAAATTTAACTAAGTTTAAAATTATTATATAAAAAATAAAATAAAGCATACATGTTCTTTCTTTATAGCTTCTAGGATTTTTGTTTTGCTTAGAAAAAAAATCCTCCCCTCATCTTTAACCACCATCTTTGGCCAGGGTAACGATATAAAAAAATTCTTCATGTTTTCCTCTAATATTGCATTTCATTTTAGAATTATATCTGATTAAAATTAAATAGGTCACTGAATTATACTTTCTCCACATGAGGGTTCCAAAATCAGTATTTCTAAGACTGGTAAACTGTATAATTCAGGCCACTCTTTCTTCTAAGGATAGCTGAAAAGGTAGAGAAAAAGGCCAAAAATAATAATAATAAATAAAAGTATGGTCTAAAAAATATTAAACACCTAACAAACTATGGGAACGAAGGAAAAGAGAATATAATTTCCAAACCAATAGAGGAGGAAGAAATGGAGAGATAAAATAGCACGAGTTATTATTTACTTTACACATTCTTGAAATTGACTTTTTCATATGCTTAGAACTATGGCATCTTTGTTCCAAAGTGACATTTGTCTATTGTTTTCCCTTTTCCATGTCAGCAATTTCTAATTTAGTATAAGGGTTATGCTAACCTCATCATCTGAGTTAAGAAAACTCTCCTTTTTCTATCTTTGTAATAATTTATAAAACAGAAACTTCCTGGTTTTTTTTTTTTTTTTTTTGCAGTACTGGGGATTGAACCAGGGGAATTCTACCTCCGAGCTACACCCCCAGTCCTATTTTTTTTATTCTTTATTTTGAAACAGGGTCTCACTAAGTTGCAGAGTGCCTCACTAGGTATCTGAGGCTAGTCGCAAACCCGGATCCTCCAGTCTCAGCCTCCCAAATACTGGGATTACAAGCGGGTGCCACCATGCCCAGCTAAACTTCCTGTTCTTGAAAAGTTTGGCAGCAATGATTATGATGTGCTGCCTTCAGTGGTACATATATCTTTAAGTACCTTTTCTATTTGTTCACAGTTTTGTACATTTTTTCTACTTTTTTTTAACCAACTAAGGTATTGCTTTCCTAGGAATTTTTTATTTCATATAGATTTTTTCATATGGAATTTCTTTATAACTTTAAAACTTTACCCCTAACTATACTTACGTCTTACTTCTCAAATCTACTTTATTATTTTGTAGGATCCAGTGTGTAAGTGGGATATCCAGTGCCAAGCTGGCTATCATTTCAGCATGGTAACTTCAGTCTAACTCTTAGAGAATTTGAAGGTTTTTTTTTTTTTTTTTCCCTCATGAGTTTTAAGACTTTCTGCTGTTGATGTCTTACACTTCACCAAAATGTATATAGGCATGAGATTTTCCCCCTCATTCTACTCAGCACTCAGTGGGACATTTAATGTAAAGATTACTTTTTCCCCTTTAGGTAACCAATGACCCTTTCCCTCATCTTGTCCTTTTTCTTTTCTCTTTCAGGATGAATGTCAGAACTTTTCATTCATTCTTCATACTATCTATATTTTCTATCATACTTTTCAAACTTGTGTCACTTTAAGATGTTTTCTAGGACAATTTTGGCTCCCTAAAAACTTTACTCTAGATAAGTACATTCATTGTTTATTATGACCATATTATTAAAAATGCCATGCTTGCAAATTGCTTCCTTAGCACTCATTTTCTGGATGTAATAAGTTCTCTGAAACTTCCACAAATGTTAGTTATACTTACTTTAAGCTATTCTTCTACTTGTTCTGATAACTCTTTTTCCTTATGGGTGTTTAGTCTTCTCTATATCTTTGTCTTGTATTTTCCTCAACTTCTTTGTGAGTATTAGGGGCAGCCCCAAATTTCCAGTTGAGACCTTGCTCATTTTTCTGGGGAATATGCTTGTTTGTTGGAGCCTGCGGCTGGTGATCGAGAGAACAAGCTGGTTGGTGGGATATGCCAGGGCTTCATTTTTGGTTTTCCTTCTCAGGAGTAAATAAGTGACTAGATCATGAAATGGCAAGCATTTTGAAGAAACTATATAGCAAATATTTTAACTTTATGAGCCACATGGACTCTGTCTCAACTATTCGACTCTGCTGCCACTGCATGAAAGCAACCATAGACACTATGCAAAGTAGTGAGCATGGCTCCATATGAGCATTCCAGTAAAACTGTATTTCAAAATTGGTGGTCAGCCGATAAGTTTGCTGAAGTTTGCTGAGCCCTAACATATACCATGATGTCAAAGATGGCACTGGTAGGGTTCCTGATATGCAGTCTTGAATGTCACAGATGATGTACAGTGGCGGCATAGACAGCCTTGTAGTGAGAGAAGTATGATTGGCCACTCTTTGGGGCTGTGTAACTCTACAGTGTCACTCTCTTCTTCCTTCCTCCTTCTGGAAGGTTGGTAATATCCCCTAGTAAATTCCGTTTTTGCTCAAACTAGACCATGAATTCTTGTATTTGAAATTTAGTAATTTGATTTATGTACCTTCCTAATTACATCACAGTAATGCCTCTAAAGTTCTGTTCAATAATGGTGCCTTTTTTTTATTGTACTAGTATACCTTAATTCTATCTCTAAAATTATTCTCTGTCATCTTATTCAATGTTCTCATTTTTATCACCTTGTTTCACTATTGTTCAGTTAGTTGGGGAGGAGTTTTAAAGAGTAAATATTTATTCTTCTCTTCGGCTCTTGCTCAAGCATCTCTCAGCTCTGACTCTTGAGGACCCACCACATTCTCTTCAGGTGTCACAGTCAACTCACCTGCACATGCATGGTACTGCAGGCACTATCCTCTCACCTCACATGTCTACCTGTGTACAAGACCGAGCTCCAGTGTCACCACCTCCTTGAAGCCAACTCTGACTCCCCCAGCCATCATTAATATGTCTGTGCTCTCAACTCTTGACATGGCTACTATCACATAGTTGGTTTTGAATCAGCCTAGTTGTATAGGATACTTACTATGATAATAAGCTCTAATATGTATAGAGTCTTTATTATGGCCTAGACACTGTTCAAAACACTTTAAAGTATTAATTCATTTAAATCACATAACTCCACACTTATTACCCTAGTTTTACAGAAGAGATAACCAAGGCTTAGCATAGACTAAGGAAATTTCCCATGGTTTTATATCTACTGAGAAGTACGGGATTCAAATCTAGGGTCTGATCCCAGAGCCATGGCTTTATCCCCTATACTGCCTCCTGGGTGTTAGTTTTGTTTCTCTGATTATATAATAAATATTTCTATTTTTCTCTTGGAATCTAATAAGGAGGCCGATGGATCAAAATGAATGTAATTTTGTTTTTGTAGATTAATTTATCAACATGTGATGGACCTTTAATTGCTATGGTATCAGAAAATTACACTGAACCAGCTGGTTTCTAGGTATAAGCATGAAAAATAATTATTATCCTTGTGGGACATTCTTTTTTTATTTTTTAACATGGATTCTTTTATACACGTCTTGAGTACAACAGGGTTACATAGACATTTATGACATATCAATCATTATCAGATCATAAATAGCACCACTTCTTTGTTTTACACGTATAGCCCACATTCTTAACATAGCCTGGTAAAGCAAACTTTCTAGAGTCATAAAACCATACTCCTTTAGGGTCATATCTTTACTTTCCAAGAAGTAGGAGGGTCTTTCATCTACGCATCCTAGGGGCAATCTCCAGATTTCGAGATTCCAATGTAGCCATAGCAGAAGAGACAGTATAATTGCTCATATATGTAGATAGCAACTGCCAGGGGGGAGGGGGCCCAGCTGGGCTCTTGTGGGACATTCTTAAGACATTTGAAGTCTTATATTTTTATGTCACTACACCTATTGGGAACAGTCCATTTGGGTCTGCAGGCACCTAGCAGTTATCAGAGGTGGCCGTTAGTCCCTGATGAAAGACAGGCACTTGTTTCATTTTTGACAAGTTCCATCTTCAAATGAGTTGGCCCACATTAGTGAAGGCCATGTACATTAGGTCACAGTGCTCACCCTTTGCTCATTTTTAAAAGGCTAAACTTGTGATTAACCTGAAACTAGAAAATATAATATTCATGTCTATCTCTTTTAACTTGTCACTCTCTAAAACAAAGAATGACAGTAAGTATTCAATAAGTATTGATAAAATTGAAAACAAAATCAGTTTTCCTCAATGAGCACAGAAAGATGACTGGCAGATGGATGGAAGACAGCTAAAAGCTATGTGTAGCAAGGTAACAGCTGAGAATCAGAGGGTTTTGACCCCCAGGATTGATGGGCATAACAAGCATCATCCAAACAAATGCAGATAGAGATTTCTGCCAGGAAACACAATTGCTCCCATTTACAGTGGTTGTCTAACACCTTGTGAATCATGACTTCCAGAGACAAAGGATCAGATAATCCCAAATTCCATTTTGGAAATAATTGAATCCCTTGTTGCCATTTATTACCAGGCTATAGTTGTTGGCAAGTTGGCATCTGTATGTGTGTAGGATGGGTTATTAGAGCCTTAAGGGGGTGTTTAGGGAAGGATGAAAGGGTGTACATTTCCTAAATATGTTGCCATATTTCTTTTTAAATATCTTCTAAATTTTCACATTTACTTTTAACTTGCAAATGTTTTCCTTTTAAGCCACCACATACTTCCACTTTAGTTTCTTTCTATCTTAGAGATTAAACCTTGCATTTCTTTGGTACAAACTTCACTCCTCTTTCTTCCTTTCTATCTCCATCAATGTCTCATGACTTCCCCTGAGATTTTAGTGGAGAAAGGATGTGATGATGGAAGTTGAGATCCAGCAGCAGGGCATCTAAATTGGCAATTTCTGGCCTCAGAAAGGGAGGAAGACTTGAAGTACCCAGCATCAGAACTATGTATAGCTATCAAAGAGTGACTTTTCCAGGCTGTAAAACTAGAAGCTTCAGAAGGGTGGCTCTGAGCATGAGTTTCTAAAAAATATAATTTTGTAATTATCTCCCTTACTTGTGAAAACCCCACCTCCGCGCCTAGTCTAAAGGGATTCTTTGAGAAGACTATGCTATTTACAAAAGCCCAGGTGTGCACACAACATCCGGGAGCCCAGCCTCCTTGTAATCCTTGGGGGTGAAATGGTGAAATGTTCACATTGTTTTTTAAGATGGGAAATTTCTGTTAATCTTGAATACTGAGGGAAAGAAGAAACAGGAAGTTGCTGGGAACATAAAAATGGCATGCTGAACTCTGAAATTTAAAACAGGAGCACTCACTGCCTGACTTTTCCCAGAGAGAGAGAGAGAGGGAGAGGGAGAAGAAGAGGGAAACAG
>PVLC010001483.1:0-119591 GCA_004027655.1 Graphiurus murinus | reverse complement strand
TAACAACTCCTAATGTCTCATAAATATTCTATTAAGTAGGAAATGCCACATGAGCTCCTGTAGTATCTGTCAGTTCAAGGGGCTTCTCAAATCTTTTCCATCAGCACAGTATGGTGAAAAGAATACTGGGAGTCTACGATTTAGGATCCAGTTTAGGTCTACCAGGGATTGATTATGATTATGAACAAATCAAATAATCCCATGGCTCTACAGTTTTATGTTTAAAAAAAGGAGGGAAGTAAACTATACCAGAAAATAAAAACTCCCTTTCTAAAGATCTGATCCCAAAGCACAAGCTTGCTTATGCTTTACATAATCTTTGCTATAGAAACCACGAGTTAAGGATCTTGATCTGATTGTGTTTACTACAGTGTCCCCAGAATCTAGAGCAGTGCCTGACCTTCAATAATTATTTGTTGATTTAAAAAAAGAATAAACAAATAAATAGTAAGCATTGGTTCATAAAGAGCCATGATTCGAGCAGAATGATCTTGTTGAACACAGCTTGAAGAAGGATTCAGCATCTCTCATCTCCTAATGGAAGCTGAGAATTTAAGAGAAGTTTCACTCCAGAGGAAAGGGTCTTTCTCCTGGACTCTAAAAATGTGTGTTGGTTCTATCAAGCCAAAATAGAGAAAAGAATAAATTTAATCAACAAATGAACATGGAAATGAAAGAACATCTCAGTTTTAGAAGTGAGATGAGCACCAGATACCAGCCTTGGCCTGGAGGGTGATAACACATAAATATGGAAAACCACAGCTGAAGGAGAGAGATTAACCCAAGTCACACAGTGTGGTAGAAGAAGCCTATGGGTCGAAGTGACTAGAAGTCCAACTAAGAAAGCAATATGTGCCATTCCTGTGAAAGCTATATTTTATAATTGTTGGCATTGTTTAAATCCTTTTTAGTGTTCTGCACTTTGTTTGATTTCTATACCTTTATGTGAAGGAGGCTACAAAGGAATGAGGAAAAAGTAGGAGAAATAAGAAATTATTAATAACAAAGAAGATAAGCTAAAGCATTCACTGTTGCTTTTGGGAGGGGGAAAGTAAAATATGATGCTTTTAACATTACTTTTAAATACAAAAATACATTTTTTATTTATTGTGAAGAAAAACTTCCTGATAAAGAAATTGACTTAAGAAAGGTGCAACTTGGGTGTAGGGTGACATTTCTTACACTGTGCAGAGAGTCTCTTCAAAAGCACACAGTCATCTGGAAAGCAGTCTGGCAGTTTTTCAAATGATTAAACAGGGAATCGCTATAAAACTCAACAGTTCCCTTCCTAGGTATGTACCTAAGAGAAATGAAAACACCTGCCACAGAAACTTTCACATGCATGTTCATAACACCATGATTAGAATAGCCCCACATCAGAACTACTGAAATGTTCATCTGCTGATAAAAGTATAAATAAAATGTAGTATATTCATATAACAGAATATTAGTCATCAATAGGAAGAAATAAAGTACTGGTACATGTTGCAGCATGGATCAACTTTGAAAACATGCAAGGTGAGGGCACAGTCACAGAAGGCTGCAGTTAAAAATATATTTATATGAAATGTACAGAATTATCAAATTCAGAAAAGCAGAAACCAAGTTAGTGGTTGCCCACATGGGTGGGGGTAGGAGGAATGGGGAGTGACTGGTAATGGGTATGAGGTTTCTTTTGGAGGTGACCAAAAAAACCCTTTCAGATATGTGGATATGCTAAAAAATATTGATGTCTACACTTTAAATGGGTGAATTTATAGCATACAAATTATATCTCAATAAAGCTGTTGATTTGTTTTAAAGTAGACCTTTGTCCAAACTCCAAGGGCCTAAGAATAGCCAGGCAAAGAATGTACCATACAGCCTTTTACCAGCTCTAGATTCCTAGTATTCTATGACTTTGACTGTAAAGCTACCAAACTTAGATATGAAAAAAGGTGAAATAGCTTGGATGTTTAAAAAGGGTTACAAAGACTAGTTTATATGTTGACAAGGGAAAATCATAGAGAAGACAGTGTGGTCTTTTAAATGTCAATCTGAACATAAAACTTTTCCTATTGTACTTAATGTGAAACCCAAACAATTTACCTTCTCCTACAAATTTCACATGAACTGATCTCTGTTCCCTCCTCATTCTCACCTTTACCCATTTTATAAACAGGGATGTAGAGACATGGCCTGCATAAGGTTGTGTAGAATCTAAAGGTGGAACTTTGTTCTGTGTAGGATAACTTATCAGGATTATGATTTAGGGTTTCTCCCTGTCTTTTCCCTCTCCCACTCTGCCAAGCAGCTTGTCAGGCTTTGCTTTTCCTAGTCTCAAGGATTGCTGCTGGGTGGTTTGAGGGCAGTGGCTTTTCCTGTGTTTGTTTATCTTTCCTGTATTTCTTCTAGTTGAAGAATTGATGTTAGTTCACTGGAAGGGTAGGGGACAGGGAGAATGCCTTTGAAAGAAACCAGCATAAGAAGGAAAATTCCAGCAGGCTGAGGATGAGACCTGCAGCTGTGAGAAGGGTGTCCAGTTCAATGCAATGTTCCAGTAGAAAGCAAGGCTTCAAAGGGGTGAGGTCCCAAGTACAGCTCAGAAATCCACAGCTTTCCTGCCTCAGTATAGCTTCTCTTCCCAGGCAGGCCACAGAAGTAGAAAGTTGGACAATTAGGGATTACTTAGGTTTAGATCATGATGAAATCAGCATGACCCCAATGTATGGAGAAAGCCCTACCCTATAACACCATGCTATGTCAACTGCCATCTCAGGTTGCAAAAATAAAGCAAAATAAAAGTTGCCCATTTCCTTAAAAAGTCATTTAAAAAACCAAGTCAGTATTTGACTAAACTATATCGTGTCCACTAGGAATTTACTCGTACTATCCAGGGAAAAGAAAACACATGTTCCAGAAAGATGACTGAGGAGTGAGGCACCCTGCAAAGGAAAGTCAGCGCTGTGCCCATGGCTTTCCCATGAAAGGTGTGGATTTAAGCTGGACAGTAGCTTGGTCTTCTTTGGTGTTGGTTCAGAGGTGCCACACTAGCGATATATCACTGTACTCCTGAAGGGAGTTGGCAAGAGTCAGTCAATGACCCATCAAGGGTTCAAGTGCCCTGCCCTGGGACTCTCATTCTTCTATCAAGGTTCAGGTTAATTGACGGGGCTCTGCCTCAGTGATTTGTTCTCCTTCTTCCTGGCCACCAAAACCTCTATATCAGGGCCATGTGTCGGCCCCTACTCACATCCTGAGGCCTCTGGATGAGGCAACTAATCTCCTTCACTGAGTAGTGGGAAAACAGCACTCTGCCAATATTTAACTGGTGAAACTGCTTAAGTGAGATCTAAACTGGGGTAACAGAGATTATTAAGTGGTTAAGCGAGATTTACAAGGTAGCACATTCCTGAGCAACCCGGGTGGCTACTGCAGCTCAATTCTCAGTTAACTTAAAGCTACAGAGTACCTCAATCACATAACCCATGAAAAGGGGATGTCTATAACATTGTTTATAAAATAGTATTTTCCTGCCTTCAGAAATCTCAAACACTCTCTACAACACACACACACACACACACACACAAAAAAAAAAAAAAAAAAAAAAAAAAAAAAAAAAAAAAAAAAAAAAAAAAAAAAAAAAAAACACAAAGAAATAAATATTTGCCCTCGCTCTTCCTTTGCTGGATTGTCTGTGTCTCCCACTCAGAAAGAACCTCCCATGGCCAATCTTCTCTCCCAGCATGCCAAGCTCCAAAGACACTGCCTCCAACTGATGAATCCTTAAGCTAAACTGGTTTCCAGGCCCACCCCAGTGCATGACTACAGTATAAACGAGCACAGATGATTTTTGCTCATCCAGCAAGTCTGATTCCTAGGACTTCTACAGGGAACCCTGCAGAAAGACAGACACAGGCCTCATCTCTGCCTTGTCCCTTGAGAGGGGCCCTCCCACTGGACATTTTGCACAGCAAATGGCATGTAGTGAATCACTGTACTCCTGTTGTCCTGCACAGGGGTCCCTGGTAATAGCACCCATCTTTCTCTTCCTACCTTACAATCTTCAAGTCCCCTGATTCTTCTTTCACCTTCATTTCCAGTATTCATCCTACCATATATGAGAAGTTCCCATTTGCAAACTTCTTTCACATTCTCCTCTTTTCCTTACTCCTCTTACTCCCTTACTCCAGGGCTTCTGTCTCAAATTCCTGGGCAGTTCTACAACCTGCCATCTGTGTATACCTCATATGTCCCTAGCCCACTACCAGGTGAATCTTCCTAATCTGTTTTCCATTGTTTATTTACTCATGTAACAAATAATTACTGCATATAAATTTAACAAAATGGCTGTTCATGGCCATTTTGGAGGTTGTAGTTTTAGTAGAGAGGGGACAGAATAAAAAAACAAATCTGAAGTATATCTGATAGTGGTAGATGCACTGGAGAGAAAGAAAGTCTAGAAAGTGGAACAGAGGATGCTGGGGAGAGGGCACTATTTTGTGTTGGATGGCAAAGGAAGTCCCTTCTGGGAAGATGCCATTTTAGCAGAGACCTGAAGGAAATGAGTGAGCAAAGATGAAAGTGAGCCATGAGAACATCAAAGAAAGGAGCCAAGTCCTGCTGCAGGTTCCAGCTGTGTGTTTGAGGAGCAGCAAGGAGTCCAGCAGCCTTGACAGAGTGCACATGTGAGACAGAAGACCTTAGCAGGTGATGAGGACAGAGGGAGTGATGGTGAGGATGATGAGGACTGGGACTGGATGGGGCAAGGACTGGGAGACTTTTGTGAGGACTTTGAGATACAGAGCCAGCACAGGGTTTGGAAGAGAAGTGTAATTAGAATCTTCAAAGGGTTATTTGGACTACTTTATTGAGAATAAGGGAGCAATGGTGAAATGAGGGGCCTCTTCCGGGAGTCATTACAGTAATCCCGGCTGAGTGACTATGTTGGCTAGAACCAGGGCTCAGGGGCAGAGAAACAGAGTGGCTGAATTCCAGAAATATTTTAAAGGAAGAGCAGATAGGTTTTTCTGATGAGTTGAATGGGAGTTGTGAAAGAAAGGAGGCTGTGGTTTTTCTCCTAAGTAGTTGGATGACTAGAGCATCCATATATTGAGCTGGGAAGGCTGGGGGTAAAGAAAGTTGAGAGGAGGTATGAAGCTGTTTGTTTTGGACATGCGAAGTCCATTCTGAAGCATTTGAGATGATTTTTAGATAGCTACATGGGGATATTAAGCAAGCATCACACTTTGTAAGTGTGATGTTCTAAGGAGAAGCTGGGTCTAAATATGTACACTGGAGAGTTACCGGCATATTGATATTATTAGTGGGACTGAATGAGATCTCCAAGGGAGTGGGTGTAGGTGGCATCGTGTTGGGTGTGCAGTGGCACCAGGGACTTCTCACTGCCTTACAGAATGATAAGCCCTTTGCTCTGTAGGCTGCCTCCCCAAGCCGCTGTAACTCAGCCTGACTCTGACTGTTCAGAAGTTGAATTCCCTTCTGTGAGTCCTTCTTACCAGACACTAGTTTCATGTCCTTCCCACTGAGTGAACTCCAGGCTCATTAAAAAAATTCTAAATCCTAAGTGGTACCCATCTTACAAGGGCCATCTCAAATCTCTCTTTTATATATTTATTCACTCTCCCCAAAGTTTTTGAAAGCCTAGAGAACATTAAGTGTCAAAGATATTGCAATGACAAAGACCATCGCTTTTCAGAAAGACTTTCCTGACCCCTTCCTAATTGAACTTTCTCTGACCCTCTGTAGCAAGCACATCTAGAAATTACAATTGTCACTGACTATGCATCAAGTCCCATGGTGGGCATTGGGACAAATATGGAAATAAGAGGTCACCACAGTTTATTAGAAAAGCAGGCAAGTAAATATGTGATTGCAAAAAGCCATACCCCTTGCTATAATGAGAGAACACACCTGTAGCAGGCAGAATAGCGTCATGTTCTCCAAAGATGTGCATGTCCTAATGCCCAGAATCTGTGAATATATTATTTTACATGGCTAAGGGGAATTTAAGGTTGCACATGAGGTTAACATGGCTATTCAGCTGACCTTAAGGTAGGGAGAGTGCCCTAGGTTATCTAGGTGGGTTCACTACAGTTGCAAAAGTACTTCACTATGGGAGAGTCATAGAAAGATACATGATGATAGAAGTTATGCTGCTGGCTTTGAAGATGTGGGAACAAAGTCACCAAGCAAAACATATGGGAAATTGGAAAAGGCAAGGAAATGGATTTTTCTCTAGGACTTGCAAAAAGGAATGCACCCCACCAGCCCCTTGATTTGAGCCCCGTGAGACCCATGTCAGTCTTCTTAACTGCAAAACTGTAATACAATAAACGTGTATTCTGTTAAGCCACTAAATCTGTGGTAATCTTTTATGGCAGCAATAAAAACTAATATAGCAGTCTATGGCTCTTCCATTCTCTCCAAGTTGTGTGTTATACCCCAATTTAAAATAAACTGCCAATTCCCAAAGATCCAAGACAATGAAAATACCTTTAAAATTCCCTCTGTCAGTGCACATGGTAGTCAGGGTTCTTTTTGTCATAAATAACAGAAGCTTAGCAAAAAATTTTCTTAAGTTGAAAAACTGGCTCGGTAATTGCAAAGTTATAGGGTAGGGTAACTTCAGGCACAGCAGAAAAGAGAAGCTTGAGTGATTTGACGTCCTCAGAAATCCATCTCTCCTTTGTCCTTTCTTCTCTGCTCACATCATCCTCAGAGAAGCTGTTCTCGTTTTCTGGGAGATGTCCAAAGGTAGCTCCAGACTTATGTGCCCAAGGTACCTTTCTCTCAGCTCTCAGGGTTGAAACCCACTGTATTTGCTTGTTTCATCTGCTTGATCTTGATCGATTTGTGGTGCCAGGTCTGGGTCTTGTGCCTTCCTTCAAGTCCAGGAGTAGGGTCAACACTCTTTACTCCTATTATAGTTAGATATAAAAATGTCCCCTAAAGAACTCATTAATATTCAGGGTTGATATAGTAAAGTCATGAGGGTTGTAATCCCAGCAATGGGATCCTAATGGATTTACTTGAGTGATATCTGACAGACTGGTAGGGTGTGGATCCCTGGGGTTACAGCCTTGGGGATTATATATGGTTCCTCCTCTCCCTGCTCGCTCGCGCGCTCTCTCTCTCTCTCGCTCGCTCGCTTGTGCGTGCGTGCGCGCGCGCGCATGCGTTTGGTCTCCTTGATTTGAGGAGCACAGCCCATGTGCTTTCCCTCTATCCTCCTCCCATGCCGTGAGATCCGTGGTCCAATCCCCAGCCTCACATAAACAGAGCCCAAAATCATAAGAAAATAAATCTTCTTTCCTCTAAATTATGTGGTCAGGTCTTGGCTGTGAGAATGAAAATTGTAAGAAAATAAATCTTTCCTCTAAATTACACGATCAGGTCTATAACTGTGAGAATGCTGACTGGAACAACCCCTAGAATGGAAACAAGGGAGAGTCCAAACTCTATCCCTTTCCCTACAATGGCAGACCAAGGAGTAGTTGCCAGAAGTGGGATAAAGGGAAGTGAATGAACTTTGATATCAGATACATTTAGGTTCAGGTTCCACATCTGCCCTTTACTGAGTGTTTATCTGCAATCATACAATGCTTCTGAACCTCAGCTTCCTCATAAGTAAAATCATGTACTAATGCCTCTCTTGTTGAGCACTTGTAAGATCATTTGTGTAAAAATGCCTATGCGATGCTTGGCATGGACAAAACTCTCAGGAAATGTATGTAGGAGAGGCTGAGTGTTCTGCACACCCAGGCAACTCAAGAATACCTCCAACCCTGGCTCATGCTTTTCCAGCCCCCAGAAAGCCTCACTCCCCTCTGCCTTCCACCAACTTAAGCCTACTTCTCTAGGGGACTTCTTTGGCATCTTAAAATCTTTCATGCCTCTCTAGCTGAAAGGGGATGAGCTTCAGTTATTTATTTAGAAGCAGTGACCTTCTGCATTCATACAGAAGGTATTCTGGCTAGGACCTTAATCTGTAGTGGAAAAATAGTCCAACAGCCAATATGCCCACAGGGCTGTTCTCTCTTTCTCCACAACCTTTCTGCTCTCTCTTTCTTCCCCTCTGCCCTGACAGAGTGGATGATACTTGCCCTTCAAAGCAGATTAGCAAAGCCCCAGATGCATTAAGATTTTGCTAAATGTTTAGCAAATCAATAGCAAAGCTGGGAATGAATGCTTAGAACTAAATGGAGCCAAACTCAGTTGTTCTTAAAATTATCAAATTAAGGTGGGAAAATATCTGCCTGGTGCTATTCAGAGAGCAGTACTTTCAATTATCTCACATCTTACCTCATTATCACTACCCTTGTCAAGTGCTGCAACAAGTCTTGCACAGAATTCCAACCAGTATTAGCTCCTTTCTATGAGAATTCAGTGCAGAGAGACTTAGAAGGGGTAAACAGAGTATCTTCAAGTCCTGCAAGACCCACCCCTAGTTTTACTTCTTTGGTTCTTTCAGACCTGGCCTTATTTTATACACTGGCTTTGGCACTTTTACCTCAGACCCTGACCTTTTATGGTAAATGTATTGTAATAGCTACCCAGCCTGGATAGAGAGAGTTTTCCTCATTACCCAGAAGATAGAAAAACTTCTAAAAATTCCATTCCACTGGAAACTAAGTGGAAAATCACATTGCAAGCCTGTTTCCAAGCCAATAAAGATGAACAATCCAAACGTGCGGAGGGTAGGGGAAGTGGGGGAAAGCTGGGGAGAGACTGAACAAAGGGAAAGAGAAAACCCTAAAGCTATCTTCAAATGTCAGGGGACAAAATGAAATGAAGTTGCCCAGATGCACAAAGTGAAAATGTTATTTATTCATTCTCCAAAATCTTTAAACATAAATAATGGGCTCCATATTAACCTACTCGGACCAGGCACAAATCCCATTAGCAGGCCTATTTTAAAAAAACCTCTGCAAACATCACTAAGTCACCCCATAGCTGCTTCCAAAAGACAATGTCAAGCTACTTGCTAACTTATTAAATGATACTAATAGGAAGATGTGGGTCACAAACAAGAGAGGGCTGCAGAATAAACAGCATCCTTGAGATCTGTGAGGCTTTGGAGGGAGACTATGAAAATGGCTCATTTTTTGTCTCTTAGAGAAACAAATTCTCAATTGTCTCACTTCATCAGTCTTCATGTTCTGAATTTTCTTCCTGAGGCAGTGGAGAATTTGTGATATCTTATTTTACATACTTAGCTTCACAGAAGGAAAGCAATATGGTGTACTAACAGAGTAAAAAGTGATAGTACTATACACATTTAAAACAAAAAATCAAGTGGAAATATTACCACAATGCACTTCCACAAAGAGCTGGATTAGGTGTATGTACCGACTGGTTGATGGTTTGACAGGGAAGATCATAGCCTTGCTTTCTTCTTTCTGAGCCTAGAAAGATTTTATGGCAGTTCTTAACACTATTAACACTACCTCCTTCAGAGACACTGTTTCCTGGGAGCACTGCAAATACCATACCCTCCTGACACCTTGCCCTATACCTCCTTGGACATGGCTTTGTAATCTCCTATGCAGGTGACCTTCCTTTTCTGGATGTTCCCCTGGGCTTTGTTCAGGCTTCATTTCACTGCTGTGCTTACTGTCCTTCCTTGTTCCAGCCTGCTCCTGCAGCGTCAGTGCTATCCCCATGCTCAGAGCTGTTCCCTTCTGAGCTCCAGAGCTGTGCAACTGCTTCACTGGACAGTTCAGCTCAGTTTCTTCATATACTTTTCTGTCAAAATTTTTAACTTCCTTCCCCAAAGTGCCGTATTCTTGGTACTTCTGCCTCAGTAACTAGCCTGCTATAGCCGAGTATGATGTACACACCTATAATCCCAGTACTTGGGAGGCTAAGACAGGAGGATTGTAAGTTTGAGGCCAGCCTCAGCAACTCAGCAAGATCCTGTTTCAAAACAAAAATGAGAAAGGTGGTGGGGATGTGGCTTGGAGGTAGAATGCCCCTGGATTTGAAAAACCAAAACCAAAACCAAGTCTTGCTTTACTAATTCTGCATTCTCCATCCTCAACACCTTCTTCTTGCCCATTCTCCAAATCCACTGAATCCTTACCCCCATCTGTTTTACCTTCTAAATCATTCTTGAATCAACCCACCTTACTCAATTTTGTTACTACCCTCATTCAAGCTATGATATCAAGAAACAGTGTGGAGTAGAGGTTAAGAGAACTTTCCCCACGTTCAAACTCTAGCTCTACATCATAAAAATTGAAAACATATCATTTATTCTTTTATGCTTCAGTTTTCCCATTGGCAAACAGAAATTGTGATAAACTCAATTTCACGGAGTTGTAAAAGTTTATGACAATGCATCTAAAGGGCTTAGAAGAATGCCAGCACATAGTTGGCTCAAGAAAGTATTGGTTGTGGTTACCATGCTTATTGTTACTACTGTTATTATTATCACCCATTTAATTAACTGATTCTTCACCTAACTTCATCTCCTTATAACCACCGCTATTTCTCTCTAATCATTTATTTTTTTTTTTACTTTTTCTAGTACTTTTATTTATTTTTAAGTACACTTTTTACTGGTGCATTGTATTCTCACATCATAATGTAGTTCAGAGTGATAGAGACATACATGCACACAGCACTTGGTGAGCTTCCCCCTGGCTTCCTCCCCACTATTTCCCCTTCCCCATATAGGATATTGAGATTGACATTGATAATTTCACATGTGTGAAATAATTTCTGCACATTATAAGAGTGATGGTTCCTAAAGGCAAAACCTATTATAATACCACCATGCCTATTCAGTCTTCCTCACGATAAAGCCCAAATACTTTACATAACTCAAGAGGCTCTTTAGTACCTGACTTTCCCCCACATCTCTTTTGCAAATAGTCCTTTCTGGCATCTGTGCTCTTTTTCATGTGATTGAAACACTCTTCTACTTCTCCATACAGATAACTCCTGCTCTCCCATCTGCTCTTCATTGGTTGTCCCTTGTCTGTCCTGGGGGAATATAACTGGAAATAAAAATCTCCAATCCCAGAGAACCTCTCTACAAAGGACATAGAGAAAGAACAGTTTTATTATTGAATAAACATTCAACAAAAATACAATGAATTTATCATAGGCAATTCCCTGAGAGATTGCAAAGACAGGAAGAAATCTCATACTTTTTATAGAAAAGCACCTACAATACTTTACATACATGTTTGTAAGATAAACATCCACTAACTATTCCTCAACTAAAATGAATTGATTGTATCATCTGTAGACATAATTCAACCAAACTTTGCCTGATAATTGGGGTGAGTGTCTATTATTTAATTGGATTTACCTAGGAAAAAAAATTCTCATATATTTAAGTCAGGAGTTGGTTTTGCAAGTTGGAAAAAGATGCCCACTGAAGTTACATTTCTACCTACCCACAGAAACTGGGATATAGGGTACTATCTCTCTTGATGCTTACATTTCAAAGATACTGCTCTCAGGCACTTGAGGAATGCATTCCTGGGTCATAAAGCTGACAACAAGCCTATTAGTTTTCTAAAGGATTTATATGTACTTCAAAGAGAGGAGAAAGTGCCATCTTTCCATAATAAATTTTCTGAGAAAATGGAGGTGAGGGAAATCTCATTTTTTAATTTTCAACAGAGAGAATTCAGCCTCTTATTTTTAATTTGTATTTCTCCTTATACTTGCACTAGATTAGGTTACAAGCTGCCATGCCTGTCCATGGCTTCTCTTCCCCTATACTACATTTAGAGCAGCCATCAGTATTTCATTCATCCAATATTTATTGAATGCTGATCAAGAGCTATGTACTGGCTACACTGGTGAATAAACATAATCTTGTCTTAATAAAATGTACAGTCTATTGAGGGAACTAGCTGAATAATTTAAAAAGTGAATAACTATCAAATGGAAGTATTTTGTTCAATAATAAATGAATGATTAAATAAAGACATTTTCAGAGCTCCATAATTTAGAGAAGAGAGATTTATTAGACAAATAAAAAAGAAACATTAGGATTGGGGATTCATCTGTGGGCTCCACATAGCATGACTGTCTTTAACTCCCACATCGGCAAAACTGGTTTGGTGTGTAGAAATCATCTTCCCTGTCTTAGAGGACAAGAGGACCATGTGAACAAACACCTTATGAAACTGAAATGCCAATGCACAATCAAGGTCAGGCATCAGAGTTGCATAGTTCTAAAATTAGTGCTTCTTCTACTTCACAGGGCATTAGGACAAATATTCTATTTTCTACATGTTGCCTTACTAGTAACCTAACATTAGACTATGTATTTCATTCAAGAACTTGTGAGAAAGGATCAATTATATGAAAGTTTATATGGAGAGAAAGAGGCGATACCATCACCAACCCCATCAGTTCTGCCTATGTGAGTAGCACCGGCACCTGATTCTCATTCCAACCCTGAATCCTAGCTGAAGATACAACCCTTGATTTCCAAAACAAATGCTATCATCCTATTCTATGCCTTAAATTTTTTTGTGTGACAATTTAATTATTTTTTTTTAGCATGGATTTTTATACATTTCTTGGGTACAACAGGGTTAATTACACATTTTTGTTGGGTACAAGCTAGTACAAGTAAAGACATCCATGCACATATTTCTCACTAACCCTTCCCCAATTCCCACCCACCCTCCCCCTATCTCCTGGTCAGTTTAGTGATTGACTTTGATGTGATCTTGTAAGTACATCATGCTCATTGTTTTTCAATGTCAATTTTGATCCAGTCAAGGAGGTTCTCTCCTTAAAGATATAAACAATTTCTTTGAAGCTGATTTTGCTTGTCTGGGGAAACATGTTTAAAGATAAACAGGCAGGGGTATAGTACTCTGAAACTATAGCAGTGTCTAATTCCTATTTGTTGGACTTGGGAGGAAAGAATTCAAAGAGAGGCAATGGTTTAGTATGTATCGGAACTACCCATAGAGATCAAGTTCAATAGTTCTGGTTTGAAGCTTGAGGATTTCATTTCTAACAATTCCCCCAAGTGATGCTTATTCTACTGGTCTGGGAACTATACTTTGAGAATCACTGTCTTATGCTGATGATTTTTACTCTTGACTGCATATTAGAGTCATCTGGAATCCTTTAAAAAATATCAGCGCTAGAGTACTACACCAGACCAAGAAAATCAGAATCCCTTGGAATAAGGCCCAGCCATCTGGATTGTTTAAAGTGCCACAGGGAACCAGGGTTGAGATGAATTCTTTTAGAAAAAGAAAGCAGAGGAATGAGGGAATAAGGGGAAGTTAAAAAGGATACCATGTGAACATCTCTATAACATGGTAAAAAACAAGTGGGGAGGTACAGAGCAGAATTCAAGCATGGCCAATGATGATCATGTGGTCCAAGCCTCTCCTGTGAAAGATGGACCAGAGAAGGGGAGTGACATGTCCAAGATTCTAGCTATTACAGATTAATAGCTGGTCCAAACCTGATCCTGAATCATCCTGATGTTCAACTGAGTGGTTTTTCCCCTCTACTAACCTTGGGTTTCAGTTCTGTCAGTACTCAAAAAACTTATGAGACATTCATCCTCAGAGAAACAGAGAATAAACAGACATGAAAATCTGATGTGATAAATCCCATGCCATAGGAACGGGGATAGCAAGGTAAATCATTTAGCTCTGTCCAGTAGGAAAGTGCAAAGTGATGAGTCAGCATTTACCAGTGGCATGCAAAGGACAGTTTAGAGAGAAAAGCATAAGCCAAGGCTCCGAGGATGGAGGGGCATGGTTTTCAAGGGATCTGCAAATCTTTCAGAAGAGCTGAGCATGGAGATACAAGGAACACTCAGAGTCTTCTATATAGTGTTAGAGGCACTGTAGCATTCTAAAGAGTAAGGTATGGAATAATAACAGCATAATGTTTTCATTTAAGATGGGCCACTTTACCAGTGATAAAGAAAGTTGATTTGAGGAGAGCTAATCTCAAAGTCAGGGGAACATTTGTGCTGCTGTTGAAAAATTAGGGGACATATATGAATAGTTTAGGTACGGGGAAAATTTAGGGGACATGTATGAATGGTTTAAGCTAGCATAGAAGTTTAGGGATGGAAAAGGAGCAAAGGCTTTGAGAGAACTTGGGAAATGGAATAAATGAAGGCTTGGTGATTGATTTGAGTTATGAGAAAGCAGGATGGATCGAGGATGATACCCAGTTTCCTGAACTGAGAAACAAGGAAAACTGAATGGGAGCATGGGTGGAAAGGCATGCATGGAGAAAATGAGGAGTGTCACTTGGAGAACACTGAGTATTGAAGTCTGTAGGCTATTCAAGTAAAGATGTCTAGGACATGGTGAGCCCAAGAGATGGGTTGGAGGAAAAATTATTCATGATTCCTCTCCAGAGAAGAAGTTGGGATCACAGAAGTGGTTTGAAAAGTATCCCAGCAATGACGATGCAATCGTGGAAACTTGGGGGAAGACCTACATGTCAGGGGAAGGCAGAGTGAGAGTGGTCAGTTAAAGAGAGAGAGAATGTAGTAGAGCAAAAGTACTTATGTATGTTAGCACCCCTGGACACTTTACTTCTCACCCAGGCTTGGTGAAGAAACTTGGATTTGGCCTCTCTTTCCCTGCATCTTTCCCTTTCAAAAATAGTAAGGATACAGATGTGAGTAGATTTTTGTATAGGGATTGGCTCATGCATATTTGGAGGTCAAGAAGACCCACAATCTGCTATCAGCAAGATGTTGGTATAATCTGACCCAAGATCCAAGGCCTGAGAATCTGAGGGAGGAGAGTTATGGTGGAAGTACCTGTTTGAGTCCAAAAGTCTAAGAACCAGGAGCTCTGAAGGTAGAGGGCAGGAGAAGATGAATGTCACACACATGCAGAGTGAATTTGCCCTTTCTCTGCCATTTCATTCTATTCAGGGCCTCAATAAATTAGGTGATGCCCACCACATTTGGAAGGACCATCTGCTTTACTCAGTTCACCAATCCAAATGCTGATCTCTTCCAGATGGACCCTCACTGACATACGCAAAAATAATGTTTTACCAGCTATCTAGAAACCTTAGTGAAGCTGGCATATGAAGTTAACCATCATACCTTTAAAAAAATTGTTATAAAAATGTTTTCATGAAGTCATCAAATGTCAATTCTGCCTTATAATTCTTTCTTAAATTATATATATTTCAACAGTAAAAAGGGTGTATCTACTCAGGCTAACCTTTGTAATACTAAAAATGAAGTATTTCTAGCTTACTCTGAACATAGCAATAGCTTCTGTGGAGAAGATTTACTTAGGAATCCCCTGGGGAAGTTTTAAGCCCATAATCATTCTTATATTCTTAATTGCAAATTTAAAACTCTTCTGTGATAATTTCTAGATAAGATCAAATTGTCTTAAAAGGAGGCTTGGCAACAAAAATCTCTTAAACTACTGTAATAAACTGAATTTATTCTACTCTTAAGACATCCATTCCTTAAGGTTTGATATCGCCTTGTTTCAAAATGTCAGACCCGTGCCATGCACAAATATGTGATCTATAGAATAGCAGCAGAGGCAATGTATTCGATATGCTAATTTTCTGCCCCGTCTAGATCTACTGAGTTAGAAATTCTGGGGTGTAGCGCTCAGTTGTATGTGTTTTCACAAGCCCTCCCTGTCCAGCTCGTGTCTGCTGAGGTCTGGAATCACTCTTTCAGGCTGTTTTATTTGTCTTTGTGCTAGATATCCTCCTTTGTCCCCCAGATCCACTCTCCTACATTCTCACAGTACTATGTCTTAAGAAGTAGGTCTGCGTTGATACCATCGGCATTACTCTGCAGGGTCTGTTTAATAGAACAACACCAGAGGAAGTGGAACGGTACAAGAAAGGTAAGGCCAAGATGCTTATTTCTGCCCAATGCCTTGCCTTCAAGGTCATCAAGGACTGACAGCTTCCTTCCACTGGAAGTCACAGCTTCTTGTCAGATGAGCGTCTCCATACAGCTCTCTTGAACTCAGTTTCCCTCCTTTCACCCCTTTTTGTCTGATGGTAATGATTTCCCCCCCCCAGCTGTTAGCCCCAGGAAATAACAGTAGTCCTTACAATTTTCCTGTGATTTAACTCCACCCTATTCATAATTTTTAAGTAGTCATCCAAATTAAGAATGAAAATCTTTTTATTTTAGAACCCTGAGTGACCAAATCTATGCATCCAATACCTAGAATAATGGTTAGCAAGTATTTATAGAAAGAATATAAATGAAGGAAAAATATATATGAAAAAAGTAGTAACTCTCCATGAGTGTCCATCAGGAAGGATGTTGTGTGTGTATGTGTGTGTTTGTGTGTGTGTGTGTGTGTGTGTGTGTGTGTGTGTGTGTGTATATATATATATATATATATATATATATATATATATAGAGAGAGAGAGAGAGAGAGAGAGAGAGAGAGAGAGAGAGAGAGAGACTGTGCCACTTTGAATCTCACTGCAAAGTATAGTTACCTTACACTAATGTAATTCTTTTAAAAAAATTATGGCTAATAGGCTAATTTGAAAATGGAATATGGAAATATGGGCTTAGGGTTTTGATAAGTGTGAGGTCCAAGGCACTGGCTTTGGGAATTATTGGCTTGAATGCAACCCTAGTGTATTAGGTAGGAGGCAAATGACTCTGTTGATGAAGCTTATCTAGTCTATTTTTTTTTTAGTTTCAAAAACAAAACAGATGTACTGATGACAGAGGAGGGAAAAAAGTATGCTAGGGATTCAAAAATAATGAATAAGACTTCACACCTTAGCAGCAACAGTAAGCAAAGCAATAAATTAAATCCTGGCTTTTATGGGCAATAAAGGATATCCAATTGACTCACACTTAGGATGTGACAAAGATCTCGTGATTGGAATGGTGCCATGTCTGTATTATTATTCATCAGACATTTTGAAGAATGGTTACTTTTTCAATCAAAGAGATCTACAAGCATCAGTGTCCCTTATCTTAATAGAATCTGTTCATCCTTCTTGTTAACAGGGCCATGGCACATCCCTAGCTGTTACTGACATTGGAAACCAGTGGACATGAGTCATAAGGACCTGGAAGACTGGCAGTTTGTAACCTGGTGCACGACCTCACCTTACCTATCACCTTATTGTACTTCTCCCCTGAATGGGCTTCCAAAACCATCTGTGAGCACTTATCCGTATGTAAACAAACACAAAAAGATGGACAACGAACACTGTTTAGAGTGATGGCATCCTGGCCAAGTATCCTCTGTATTTTTAAAACTCTTTTCTAAGGACAACTAAATTTATCTGCATATCAAAACAGGTCATCCTGGGAAGATTTCTTTTTTTTTTTTATTTAGTTTCCATCTATAGCCTAATGTTGTATATCCAGACCTGCTTCTTTCATCACTTCTTTCACCCGAAGTTCTCTTGACACATCTTGATTCAGTTCTTCAGATTTCTATTTTGGTTCACCACATGTCAAATCTTGCTAAGCAAATGGAGAAACAACACTCAACATATCTCTTCCTGTCAACAGCAACATCTGTGTTCAAGTCATTGAATTTCATCCCATGGTTTACTCTCAAATCAAGCTCTGTGAGGAATGTGTACAAGAACTTTCCCTTGTTATTATAGGTTGAGGTATGCAAGGGCATCCTGGGCCTCAATTACTAAGTAAAGTAATTTCCAAATAATTCTTCAACCACATAATACATGTTTTGCCTAAGAGAATGCAAATTTAGCAGCATTGCCAGGCACAGTATACCTTCTACTACAGACAGGGAAGTCTTTCAGACATAGTCATCAGTAAGAAATACCATCTACTTAAACTGTTTTAACCTCAGAATAGTCGTTTCTGTATCTGTGCCCACGTTTTGTACTTATTTCTACTTTAGGTCACTGAATGCCAACAGATTCCACATTCTCAAAGCAGAAAACATCTGATAAAACTAAACTCAAGCCAAAATATTCACTGTGCCCAAGAAACGATACCTAATTCAGGAAAAGATGAGTATGTTTGAGTAGTTAGGGATTATAGTATCTTAAAACTCATCTGAATAAAATGTGAATAAGAGAACTGCCTTCTCTTCACAAAAAGCTTGCTGGATTGTTGTTTTATAAGCCATTTAGAGTAAAGCATCAGGTTTTAAATTGTACATAGTTAAGAAATATTGGCCATAGTTGGTAGTGGGCGTGGATTTCACATCTTGCTGCTCATGTTACACCAAGTGTTCATCGCATCAGATTATTCATCACATGTCAGCAGTCTCTTGTTGGAAGCTCCACTGTCATTTCAAGCTCAGCAAGTGAAAAATAGATCTGGTCACTCTCCCCTGACTTAGTTCTCCTTCTCTTTGTTATCTTGTGAAATGGTAACTTATTTACCCTGTTGCCCAAAATGTGTATACTTCCATCTCTAATCAGTCACAAAGTCCTCTTTTCCCTACTTATATATTCTCAAATTTGTCCTGTTTTCTTCAACTACCAATATCTTCATTTGGTTTCTCAAAATTTCTCGCCTGAAAAAAGTCAAACATTCCTCTGATTAGTTTCCCTGACTCCAGACTGTCCTTTAATTAATTCTCCATATATGGGTCAAGTTTGTTAGAAATATGATCTTTGGTTTACACATCTTTCAGTAGCTCCTCATATCTTTCATTTATTGTGTGTGTGCATGCAGTACTGGATATCGAACCCAGGGGCATTTTATCTCCAAACAAAACCTCCAGCTCTTTTTATTTTTTATTTTGAAACAGGGTCTCGCTAAGTTGCTAAAACTGGCCTTGAGCCTGAAATCCTCCTGTCTTAGCCTTACAATGATTTTTTTAAAAATTCAAACCCCTTATTACAGCACACAAACTGTTTTATAAGCTTCCTCAGTCTATAAGTATCTTTAGCCTAATTTCTTGCCAATTTTCATCTCTCATTTTATATTCAAACCATAACTACTTGTGGTTTCCTGAACAAGACCTGGTCTCTCTGGCCTTCACACACTGGCTTGGAGCTCAATCAGGACAACTGTGCCCCACACCAGGGAACGTTAGACAATATCTAGAGGTATTTTTGATTGCCAGGATGGAGAGAACTACTACTGACATGCACAGGAAAACTACTCAAAACCCAGAAGTATTCAGCCCAAAATGTCAGTAGTGTTGGAGTAAGATCCTGCCTTAGTTCCTCTTTCTTTGTAAAGCAGAGACTAATTATCTATAGTATCCATTCTCCATTTGTCTTTTAATAATCACATCTTCTGAGTTTTAGCTGGTCACTTAACTAGACTACAGTCGCAGCTCCCAGGGAAGCCAAGTGTAGGCCTGTGTGCAGTGGAGAGTTGGCCTAGCAGACCTGAGAATGCTGACCTTAGAAAGCCTGCTTGTAAGGGTGACCCTGGGTTGACAGCTGGGAAGTTGTATTTAAGGAGGGATTTTACTAGCCCCTGATAAGGGTAGCTCATGGCACCTAAACTGTGCAAAAATATAGTTCATACTAAACATCTTCTTTCCTTCTGGGATCCTGGAATTTGAATGTAAACAGGCAGAATGTGATCAGAGAGTGACATGACCAGCTCCACTTTAAATCCTAGATATTGACTCTAATAGCAGACAGCATTTCATACATATTGTCACAATTTATTGCTGGAAGAATTAAGCACATCCTGAGTGACTTCACTGAGAAATGACTCTTGGAAGCTTGCAGCTGGTTTCTTCTGGATTTTGCCCCATGTGCCATTTCCTTTTGCTTATTTTGCTTTATATTCTTTTGCTGTGATAAATCTTGGCCATGCACATGACTGTATGGTAAGTCCTGTGTGTTAGAATCAGTAGAACTGGGAAAAGAAGGGGACTCCTAGAATAACATGTGACTCGGTGCTGGCCACTAAGAAGTGAACAGAAGTCAACTGCTGGGTCACACACACCCTATAAACAGAAAGTGATTAGGGTCCATCCATTCATTTGTTTATGGATACCTGGGTTGGCTCGATAATTTGGCTATTGTTAATTGTGCTTCTATAAACATGGATATGAATGCATCACTATAGTATTCTGACTTTAATTCTTTTGGAAAGATACTGAGGAATGGTATAGCTGGGTCATATCTTTTCAGGAATCGCTATACTGATCTCCATAGTGGTTGTACTAATTTATAATTTCATTAAGTCATAAAGAAGAACAAAAGTATACCATTTGCAAGAAAATGGATGGAACTAGAGAATATTATGCTAAATGAGATCAACCAGTTCCAGAAAGTCTAGGGTCATACGTTTTCTCTCCTATGTGATGTGGAAGCTAGAGAGAAAACAGGAAACAAAGGGGATTTCAGATAAATGAAGAGAGAAAGAGATCAGTAGAAGAGTGGAAGAGGTGTGGGTGAGGGAGTTGGGGAAGGGAGAAAGGAAGCTTGGAGAAGGAAACAGTTCGAATCATGATACATCCATATAGGACGGTATCACTATCCACCTCACTCCCATGTATAAGGAAGGAGGGTAGCGGGGTAGGATACAGAGGGAAACACATCAAGTGCTTTGTGTGTGTATGTTTATATCACTTTGAACTTCACTATGATGTATAATTACAATGTACCAATAAAAGTATGTTTAAAAAAAAAAAAAGAAGTTGATTGGTCTTTTCCTTTTGTTCCCTCTTCCTATGCCCTGGATTGCGGATGTGGTATTCATCAGTCACCATTTATCAGATGAAGGAGGGTCATAACCTAGAGCAGAGGTTGGCAAATTTTTATGTAAAGAGGCCACATGGACGATTGTGACTACCTATTTCTGCCACCAAAAGTAGCTGTAGAAAATATATAAATTCATATGTATGACTGTGTTCCAATAAAATTTATGCATAAAAGCAGGAGGTGGGTCAGAATTTTCTCACAGGTCTTAGTCTGCCAATTCCTACAGAACAGAGGTAGAAGATGTTGAAAGATAAAGAGGCCTTATCTTTGTTTTAGGTCTTTGTTTGTTGTCAAGGCTTTTTGTATAGTGAACAGCCTTGGAAGATAGAGACAATGTCTTCCCCCGAGCAAAAGGCAAGTGTGTTTTCACTCATATGTGAAAGCTAGAGAGAAACTGGGAAATAAAGAAGACCTCAGATAAATAAGGGGATACACTAGTGGAATGGGGGAAGGGGCTCTGCAGAGAAAAGAGGGGAGAGCTGATGATGGAAACTATTCAAGTAATCCTTTGCTTATACATGAAGTTATTTGTATCTGTGTAAATACTATGGGGGTGGGGGTGGGATGAAACACGGTGAATACCACGCACATGCGTGTATTTGTCACTCTGAACCTCACTATGATGTATAATGACAATGAGCCAATAAAAAAATAGTAAAAACAAAAAAAGGCAAGTATATGCTAATTGCTCAGGATAATACATATAGTATCTTCCTCTGAGGCAAAATTTAGGCAGATTTATTACAAAATATTTCATTTCCCAAAGGGTTTATCTTTTGTAAAATAACCCACTGCCTGTACAAGTGTCTTGTGCTCCCCTTAGCATGCCTTATGACATTTAGGGCTCAGGAAATGAGCAGATGCTGATACATTGGCTACTGCGATTGTCATGAGTAGTTGCTGAGGCCCAGGAGTCTCCTATTTTCATCTGTGAAATTGTGGCATACAAAATTGTTAGCTTACAAGTAGAATAAGATCTCAGACCCTTCCTGGTTTTAACAGAGGGAACTGGGGTCCCTAAGCAATTTAATTTTTAGGTAGAACCTTCTACTGCTTTAGGTTATAAGTTTTTTTAAATTAATTAATTAATTAAATTTTTTTTTTGAGGTACTAGGGATTGAACTCAGGGGCATTCTACCTCCGAGCTATACGCCCAGCCCCAGTTTTTATTCTTTAGTTTGAAACTGAGTCTCACTAAGTTGTGGAGTGTCTCACTAGGTAGCTGAGGCTGGCCACAAACCCGGATCCTCCGGTCTCAGTCTCCCGAATGCTGGGATTACAAGTGTGCGCCACCACGCCCGGCTCTTTTTTTTTTAATTAGTACATTGTAATTATACATCATAACAAAGTTCTGAGTGATAGAAACATACATGCACACAATACTTGTGCTTCCTTCCAGATACCACTCCACTCCCTCCCCATACATAATATTAAAATTGGTATTGATGCCGGGCGTGGTGGCGCACGCTTGTAATCCCAGCATTCGGGAGGCTGAGACTGGAGGATCCGGGTTCGCGGCCAGCCTCAGCTATCTAGTGAGTGCGGCCAGCCTCAGCTATCTAGTGAGGCACTCCGCAACTTAGTGAGACCGGTTTCAAAATAAAAAGTAAAAAGTAGGGCTGGGGGTATAGCTCGGAGGTAGAATGCCCCCGAGTTCAATCCCCAGTACCTAAAAAAAAAAAAAAAAAATTGGTATTGATAACTCCATATGTGAACATAGCATTATTGGAACTGTTTCCTTCATCTAGTCTCTCCTTTCACCTCCCCACCTCCCTCCCCCAAACCCTTTCCCCTTACTAGTGTTTTCCCCTGTTTATCTGAAATCCCTTTAAGTTCCTCAATTTTTCTCTAGCTTCCACATATGAGTGAAAACATATGGCTCACTGGGACTGGCTAATTTGGCTTAGCATAATATTCTCTATTTCCATCCATTTTCCTGCAAATGACATAATTTTTACATAAAAAAGAAATTAATGTGTAACTTGAGATACTGGGAAGCAGCTTAGTCTAAAACCTAATAGTCTTTGGCTAATGCTTAGTCTTCCTTCAACTCTCAACTAAAAGGTCATTACCTATGAGAAGTCTCCTAAGATCTAGCCTAACCACTCACATGCAAATCCTGGGAAAGCCTCCTATTTAGTGCCTTCATTATATTCCTTCTGTATCTTGATCAGAACAAGTGCTTTTCTGAATTGTTTTGTGTCCCCTCCATTCATCTATAAGCTCTTGAGAGCAAGGATCATTAATGTCCGTCTCTTCTTTACCTATCACAGTACCTACCATGTAGCAGGACTTGAAACCAACTTGTTGATGTGATGAATCAGGTACACCTCACCTCTTAATTCTCTTTACTGTTCATTCCATGGTGTTCAGGCAATCAAGTGAATGCAGGTAACACTAGGTATTCCATCAGAGTTCTGCCTTATGACACTCCTCCCAAATCCACCGAGTCCTGAGCTTTATTTCAAATGGAGACTCACATTAGAGGTGTGCATGTTCTATAATGTACACACCATCTAATGCAACAGACTAGGATACATATTGGCAAGATATTTATATCTCACTTCTAGTATTAGATCTAGCATTTTAAAATTTTTACCCTGTTAACTTTGTGTTCATTTATCACAGGACAATTCTTCCTCCTCTGGGAAAAGAAGGATACCAAAAATGTCATAGTGATTCAGGTACTCTCATTTTCACAAGTATTTTCTAGACAGTCAAGGGACGAATGATGTACAATAGGACTTTATTGTGAGGAACAAAACTGCTCACTTGGTGGTGAGAATATTGGCTCTTTTATATATCCCCAATTCTGCCCCACCCCATCTACTCACTATTCTCTACAATGGAGTTCCAAGTACCTTTTTAAACCACACCTCTGTTTTTGGAAACAGCCCTACTGGGCGTGCTGAAACTGAAATGATAGTTTCCCTATTTGTATGATTTCTTCCCACCCACCCCCCATAACCATGCCTTGGCATTAGTCAAGATAAAGTGTTGGTCATTACTAGGAGCCTTTGGTACAACTCAGAATGTCTTTGAAGGATACACTGTCCAAGTGCAGAGGTTTAGACCTGTCCTCTGCAGTCCATCATTTTTCTTGTGACTAACTGGGTTATCTCAGATCAAGCACATCACGACCACATGAACTATCCTCTGATTCTGGATAGTCATATGGTTTCCATCCTTGCTATTTTTCTTGGTATCTGTATTAAATGGTAAGGTGGCATGGACCCCTTGGTAGGACTCTGAGGAAGCAAACACAGTCAGCCTGTTTCTGGGATCAGTATCTCCTGTGCCTTGCTGGTCTATCTCTTCTGGCTGTCCACTATTAACTGCCAATGAATGGCTATTGTTAAAAAGAACAAGACCTAAAAATCCTTCACTATACATCTACAGTTCCATTTCTGCCCACCTAATGAAGCCTAGCTCCAATCTGCTTCTGCTAGAAAGTATCCAGACTTCTTCAGTCACCAGTGCTCTCCTACAGGTTCACCTTTCACAGAACTCGCCTGCCATTCACATTTTAGGCTTAACATCACACTGTGTTGTGTTTATTGGTGCTTCTTTATATGAATTATTTTTATCATCTCATCTCAGTTACAAGTGTCTTGAAATCAGGACTCTGCTTTCACTTCTGTAAAGTTGTTAGCTCAGTAAAGTTCTGTTGCAGGAGCTCAATAAACACCTGTAGAAAACATTGTAGAAATGAAGAAAAACAAAGACAACAAGTGCCATGATGTAATGGGCATGAATGATGTGAAAACCAACAAATGTGGTGGCTGAGGCCTCTAAAAGTTTCTAGGATGGCAGGCCTGTAATAGGGGTTCTTAGGCAGGACTCCAGAGATCTTCCCTTCCCTGAGTTCTGAGGTCCAGTATACCCAAGTTCATATTGTTTTACAAGGCACCTCAATGGACAGGCCCTGAACTTCAACAATGAACAAATGTCTTCAGTGACCCAAGTATAGGATAGAATATTCCACAGGAGCTTTCAGATCCCAGCACAAGGACATGTGGGGTGAGTCACATGGGGCCTGAGAAAAACCAGATGCTTGGGAAAGAAGTAACAGGAGACACTGGAAATACTGTACGGTCTAGACTGAATGCTTCAGTGGTCTCGAGATAAACAAAGCAGGCCAAGGGTGAAATGTGTGAACTCAGTCAGCTTTACCCATGAGAATTCCAGCTCCTATCTTCAGGAAACAGCTAAGGCAGGTTTATTCTACCACAGGCAAACTTGGCATGCACTTGACTCTGGTTCTTGCAGCCTGATCCGCGTACTTGATTTTCTAGGATAACACATAACACATTCATATTACAAGCATTTTCCCAGATTCCAGGGCTTGATCTTGGGACATATGGAAAGAAACTCCCCACAGGCAATTCCTTCCTGCAGTAGATGCTAACTGAGGTACCTTTCATTGCTGAGGAAGGATGGAAGTTTTTGAGCTCTGACCTAGCTGTTTGCTCTCTTTACATGTTACTTGGGGCAGATGGGTATTGGTGTTCAGCAAGAATACACTTGCAAAGGTTGAGGGAGGGTTGACTGGATCTGGGAGAGGCATTTATGCAGAGCTTCAGGTGCCATATGTGGATGGTACCATACAATGTTCTGTACACGTCTCTCCCTTGGAAAACAGTGCTCCAAAACGAGTGCTTGCAAAATTGTCTCAATATTGTTCCCTTCCTGTCCAATTATATGGATCAGTCCAGGCTCTGGTATTGTCAGAACAAGGACTCTGGTCTGCTGGATTCACCAACCTGTGTATGAGATGCAGCCAGAACATTGTCTCTGACTTCCCCAGGGAACTTCCTGAGTTGGCTTTGTTTCCAATCATCTGTTTCTGACCCATACTTTGATGCTCTGGCTCGGGTCCCACTCAGCCCCACCAGTCAGCCCAGCTTCTTGTTTTATTATTCTTTTGAGCCCAACTGGACTTTTAATTAACATTCTTCCTCCTGATTGGCCTATGCCCCTATTGGCATCCTTCCAGGTCCCCCCTTCCACAGCTGCAAGCTCTTCTCCAGGGATCGCTGATTGGAGATGAACTGACTCCACAGTTCCACCCTCCTCATGACTTTGCCTGCGAAGGCTATGGTAAGCAGCTCTTTGGAAAGAGATGTGTAATCAAGTTATGTTAGGAAAGCAGTCTTAATATCAGAAAGGATCTAGACTCTCCACCAATAGTTAGACTATAGTAATGTTTGTAGTCTAAATATTGACTTGTCAAATGAATGTTGAAACCAAGGGGCCCTTGAGGACCACAGGTGGCAAGGGTCAGAGGAGGCCCTCATGACTGACCTCCATAGGCAAAGAAACTTTTGAATCCTTGAGAAAAAACATTCCTGTTTGAGGTCCAAATCTTGCAAATGGAATTCAGAATAAAGCTTGTGATCTATTAACACAGTGACAGCATACAGAAGTAATAAAAAATAAATGAGGAAACATAATTAGGCTTATGCCCACAGTCTGCTGAGTAAAGTCAGGGGTGAGTGTGTCCATGTGAGCACAACTTAAGTAAACGCTGTGAGCACTAAAGCGGTGCTTTTCAAACTGTCAGCTTTTCAGACAGTCGTATTCAAATACCTGAGTCTGCATTCCCAAGATAAATTCCATTTTTCATGCTTCTCAGCACTAATATGGGAAGTTAAGGACTGTAGTAAGCAGTAATGTTTTTCTTTGTGTTAATATTTATTTATTCTCCTCGGCAAGCCTCTGTGATGTTTCAAGTTTGTTCAGTGAAGAAGAAAGCCTCTAATTTCCTGCCTCTGGACTTGTGGTTCTCCTGTCTTTTCTGCCCAGAAAAACTTCCCCTCTTATCTTTATTTTATTTTATTTTTTTCAAATCCAACATCCCTTTGAAGGACAGATCAAGTCCTGCTTCTTCTTTAGAGCCTTCTGTGACTATGCTAGTCAAGCATGTCTTGTTTTCTTTTCTTTTATTTCATCTTTTGAACTTTTATGCTGCTCATTGTCCTCTCTACCCTTCAGGTATTGCTTGATTATATGAAACAAATGCATAAGCTCATGAAAAATTTCCCGAGGATATAGATCAGCATGCAACTTCATCTACTATTGCTTTCTATCAAAATATAGTCCATTAATTAGTAAATTAGGTTTAATGTTTTAATAATATCTTACTTCAAGGATCAAAAAACGACTTCCTTCTAAGAGGATTTTGGGAAGATGGTGAAGTGGGAAGTGTCAGGGACCTATCTCCCCACTTTGATAAATAAATAAATAATTGTAATGACCGACTCTGTTAGATAGAACTATTTTTAAAACTCTGTAGTCCGGTGAATTCTTTCATCTTATAGGGGAAGGCTCGGCTGATTGCTGCTTTTGGTCACAAATGTGCAGACAAAGAGGTGTGTAGCCAGTAGTGTGACCTCTCTCTCCATTTTTACAAACTCCTTCCCTTGTGGCTGAAAAGACTTCCAGGAAATTTATAGGGCTCATATCCTCCCCTTCCATTTTTCCCCTTTTGGAAGTTAGATATTAAAGAATAGGAATTAAAAAATAACCACATATATAAAGAAAATTATAATGTGACCACACATGCCCAGGAAAAGACTCAGAAAAAAAAAAGAAATTCTAGAAGACCTTAAGTTTACATGTCAGGCTGATCCTCAGTATAGAGACAGCTTATAACAATAAAAAAAAATCTAGGAAACCTTGGAGAAAGGGGAGAGTCTGATTTCCCTAGTCCCATAATATTAGATTTAAATGTCCAGTTTTCAGTGACAACAACAAATACCCACAAGTTACATAAAAAACTAAAAAGATATATCCCATTTAAAGGAAAAGATAACAACAGAAATTTCCTGAAAAAGATCTACTAGGCAAAGACTTTAAAACAACTGATCAAGAAACTAAAGGAAGATGTGGGGAAAGTAAAGAAAATGAAGTATAAACAAAATGGCAATATTAATAAAGATATGCAAAATGGTAGAGAAAAAAAGAAAGAAGGAATGATAAAGAAAGAAAGAGAACCTAGAGTTGAAAGGTACAACAACTGAAATGAAAAATGGACCAGAAGGATTTAAAGACAGATTTGATCAGGCAAAATAAAATGATAGAAATTATCAAATATGAGAAACAGAAAGGCAGATACTGAAGAAAACTGCCTCAGGGAACTATGGGATACCATCAAACAGGCCAACTTCCTCAATTGTAGGATTGCAGAAGAAGAGGGGGAAAGAGTCAGAGAAAGTACTTAAAGAAATAATGTCTGAAAAATTCCCAAACATGATAAAGACATAAATATAAGCATCCAGGAAGCTCCATAAACTTGATACAATGAACTCAAAGAGACTCATGGAAAGATATTTTATAATTAAATTCTTGAAAGAGACAAAAAGAGAAGTTTGAAAGAAGAGAGGGAAGTAATTTATCATACACATGGAATACTTGAGATTACCAGTAAAATCTTGCCAGAAACTTTGGAGGCCAGAAGATACAGGGTCAATATATTCAAAGTCTTGAAAGAAAAAAATACTGTGAACTGAGAATTCTGTATATGGCAAGACTGTCCTTCAAAAGTAAGGGATAAATTATGACATTCTCAGTAAACTAAAGCAGAGGAAATTAATTACCATGAGATTGACCATGCAAGAAATAGTGGAGGGAGTCCTGCAGAATAAAATGAAAGGACATCAAATAGTAGCTTAAAGCCATATTAAGAAATAAGTATTTCAATAAAGGTAAATACATGTACAATTATAAAAGCTAGTATTATTGTAACAAGAATTTGTAATTCCATTTCTTTTTTCACTTCATAATTTAAGAGACTAATACATTTAAAAACAATTATCAGTGTAAAAGCTACTATAATTCTAACTTTGGTGTGTACCTTCACATTTTGCTTTCTACATAATTTTTTAGATGGATACACTTAAAAGAGTCACTAGTTTTTGTTTTGGAGTCTGTATTGTATAGAGGTAATTTTGTGACATCAACAAAAGTGGTAGTGACAGAGCTATAACATTTTGTTGGGTGCAATGGTACACATCTGTAGTTCCAGGAACTGAGAAGTCTGAGGCAGGAGGATTGCAAGTTTGGGGCCAGTCTAGGAAATTTAGCAAGATCCTATCTCAACATAAAAAATAAAAAGGACTGAGGATGTAGATCAGTTATAAAATACCCCTGGGTTCAATTCTCAGTACAGAAAAAAAAATGAGCTTTCTATGTTATTGAAATTTAAGATCATATAAATTAAATTAAAATGTTATATTTTTGGATGTTAAATATAATCTTTGTGGTAAATACAAAGAAAAAAGCTATGAGATTACACAAAAGAAACTCAGAAAGAATTTCAACATTTCACTATAGAAAGTTAATTAAACACAAAATAAGATAAAAATGCAGAAAATAGGGGCAAAAAAGCTATAAATCATATAGAAAACCAATAGTCAAATGACAGAAGTAAGTCCTTCCTCATCAGCAATTACTTTTTTTTTTTTTTTGTGGTACTGGGGATTGAACTCAGGGGCATTCTACCTCCGAGCTATACCCCTAGCCCTATTTTTTATTCTTTATTTTGAAACAGGGTCTCACTAAGTTGCAGAGTGTCTCACTAGGTAACTGAGACTGGCTGCAAACCCAGATCCTCCAGTCTCAGCCTCCGGAATGCTGGGATTACAGGCGTGTGCCACCACGCCCGGCTTAGCAATTACTTTAAATGTAAATGTATTAAACTCTCTAATCAAAAGGCAGAGATTGCCAGAAGGAATAAAATCACATTATTTAACTATGTATTGAGATTTAGTTTATATCCAAAGACACAAATAGATTGAAAGTAAAAGAACAGAAATAGATATTCTATGCAAATAGTAATCAAAAGAGAGCAGGGATGGCTATATTAAGATAAGCAAAAATAGACTTTGAATTAAGAAAGACTATGAGAGACAAAGAAAGACTTTATTTATTAATAGAAAGTTCAATGCAGCAAGAAGATATAACAGTAATAAACACTTATGCATCTAATGACAGATCATCAAAATATATTAAGCAAAACCTGACAGAATTAAAGGTAGAAACAGTAGCTGGAGACTTCAGTACTTCACTAAGTAATGGGTACAGCAATCAGAGAATATAAGTAAGGAAATAGAAGACTTAAGCAACACAATAAGCCAACTAAATCTAACAGGTACACATAGAACACACAACAGCAGACTAGACATTCTTCTCCAGTGCACATGGGTCATTTTCCAAGATAGATTATATGGTATGCCCCACTAAATCTAGTTAAAGTAAAAAAGGAGATATCATTCGAAGTATCTCCTGCAAGCACAACAGGATAAAGTTAGAAAATCAATTATGCAAAGCAAGAATAAAAAATTCACAAGTTTGTGTAAATTAAATGACCACTGTTAAACAACCAATGGATATGAAAAGAAAAAGGAAACCAGAAAGTAGTTAGAGACAAACAAGAACAAAAACACAACATACCAAATTAATGAGACACAGTGAAAGTAGTGCTAAGGTGGAGATTCATAGCTGTAAATGTTTACATTAAAAACAAGAAATATCTCAAATAAACAACCTAATCTTGCTACTAAGAAACAAACTAAAGAAGAAAAAACTTAACCCAAAGCTAGCAGAAGTAGCAGCATAATAACATTTAATCAGAAAGTAACAAAATAGAGAATAATAATAGAGAAAATCAATGAAAGAAATAGTTCTCTGAAAAGATCACTAAAATTGACAAGCCATTAGCTATATAGACTAAGAAAAAAGTGAGGTTATTCAATTTATTAAAAGCATAAATGAAACTGGAAATGTTAGTACTGATTCCACTGAGGAAAGGATTAAAAGAGTACAATGACTAACTTTATACCATCAAATTGGATTCCTAAATGTCATGGACAAATTTCTAGAAACACAAAACCTACCAAGACTAAATCATGAAAAATTGAAAATATGAATAGATGAATAGACCTACAACTACTAAGGAGATTGAATCAGTAATCAAAAAAAAAAAAAAAAATCCCCTGACAAAGAAAATCCCTGGATTTGTGGCTTCAAGAGTGATTCCTATCAGTTACTTAAAGAAGAACTAATACCAATATGTCTCAGATGTTTCAAAAAAATTGAAAAGAAACACCTATGAAGCCAACATTGCCCTGATATTGACACTAAAGATACTACAAGAAAAGAAACTACAGACCAATATCTCTTATGAATAAACGGGATAAACTCTTCAGCACAAAAATCCTCAACATAATGCTATCTATAATTCAGCAGGATATTTAAGGATTATATATCACTACCAAGTAGGATTAATTCCTGGATAGCAAGTATGATTCAAAATATGTAAATTTATCAGTGTAATACACCACATTAACAGAATGAAGAAAAAAAACCACATGATCATCTCAATTGATGTGGACAAAAAGGTTGAGAAAATTTAACATCCGTTCATGATAAAGACACCTAACAGACTAGGAATAAAATATAAATTTTGTGCATCGAAAGATATCAGAAGCCAGATTTGATGGCGCATGCCTATAATCCCAGTTCTTGGGAGGCTGAGACAGGAGGATTACTGGTTGAAGACTAGACTCAGCAAGTTGGTGAGACCTTGTTTCAAAATAAAAAATAATAAGGGCTGAGACTGTAACTCAGAGGTAGAATGCCCCTAGTCAATCCCCACTACTATAATATATATAGTAGCAGCTCATGAGAAGCCATATTCAATAGAAATGGGTTTTATTTTTTGTTTGTTTGGGAGTGTTGTTATTGCTTATTTATTTGTGCTTTGCCTTACACAGTGACCTATGCATGAAGCTACCCATGTTTTCTGTTTGTTTATTTTTCTCTTATTTTTGTTGTTTGTATGTTTGCTTTGTGGTACTGGGGATTGAACCCAGGGCCTTGCACATTCTAGGCAAGCATTCTATCACTGAGCTACATCTCCAGTCCTCATCTAATGCTTTAAAATCAATTAGATGCTCAGTAATTTTAAATAGGGAGATTTAAGCAAAACCACGTTTCTAGCTCTTTTCAGCTGTGTGAAGGTCTGGCAGTGCTGAAGCTGTCACCCTCTATATGATGGAGTCCTGATGCCACCCGTGATCCCACCATCGACGTTGAGTGCTCATCACTTTCCATCTCCTACTCCAGTTCATTTCAGTCATTCCTCATATTGGTTTTGCCCCATCACCCTATGAGTTTGTAGACTCATTTGTCCTAAATGATTTTTTAACCACAATTTAATTCTCTTTGGCATTACTCAAATTTTAGTGGCAATTTTAAACTTTTTCTTGTCTTCACTTTAGGTATCAAAATTCTGCCTAACTCATGCATTGCTAAGAGCCCTCAGGACTTCAAAGAAGCAACTTCATTTGAAAAGCTCTTAACAATTTACTTTGAAATAATCTGCGTCTCCAGTACTCTTTATTCTTGAAGTACTTCTCATTCACTATTCTTTCTGACCTCTTTTTGAAGAGAAACTGACTTTTGATGAGTATTACCTCCTCCATTCTGTTGGGCTAAGGTTAGAAGAGCAACATGGTAACATCGCTCCAGCCTAGCTCCCTAAAACACTGGACAGCTGCTTCAATTAAGAGTGAGAAAAGTCTTCCACAAGTTTGCAGGTCATCTGGCGTTACACATTATGGTAAGGCAGCTCTAGGAAGTAAGAACTGATATCTCCATGGGCTACAAAATTGTTATATTCTTCCCTTTGAATGAGACCCAAGGAACCAACCTGGCACTCATGGAAGGCTAAGCCTGGGAGGCTAGCTGTGCAGCTCAGCGTGTTCTTTCCCTGATCCACACTGTAAATATGCAATCAAATCTCGTGACACTCTCAGCTAATGGAGTTCAGCTACTAGAAGGTCTTTGGAGGGCAATCAGGTGCTATTAAAAATATGCTAATGGCAGCTTGTGATCTAGCAGCAGGACCCCAGGATTTGGGGTTGGCATGGCAACTGCCAGCAGATAGTTCACACAGAACAGGCACAACGGAAAGAATTAGAATGAGCTGCTTAAGTGCAAGTGTTAATGAAAAAACCCGGGACACAGACACAATTGAGGATCAGAGAGAATGTTTAGTGCCCTTAGTGGCGAAAGCAAAAACAAGACAAAACAAAAGCTCACATCCACACAAAACACAAACCTGAAAGTGAAGTCAGATGCCTTTCATCCTGCTACAGGGATAGAAGGAAAACCATCTATTGGGAAGAATTTCGTATTTTGCCTGATGATTTTAGAAGACCTTTGACTCTGTTGAAATCTGTGTGTTTCACGTGTGGATGACAAAAGTGTCATATGTGTACAGGTCTCCTTGCCAAGGCTGAAAGAAAAGGTCCGACGGGGAACAGCTTTTAACAATCTACTGTATCAAAGGCAGTGCAGATGGCTGTTTTTGCTTTTAGCTTAATTGAATGTCAAAGGAAAAAAATGGGCTCCTTCACAAGCACGTATCTACCATGTGGAAAGTGGTGGAAACAGGGGCTTGCATCCCATCCAGGTGCATAGTGCAAACACAATACATGTTAAATGTGTGTGGACATGTACACATTCCTGTAGTTCAGGTGTGCTCTGCACATTTTCTCCTTTCTGCCTGAAGCTGGAAGTTTCATTGTAACTCAGCCTCTGCTACTAAGGGCTGGAGACCACAAAAAACAAGATTATTTCCTGTTTTCCCATTACAATGGCCAAATGCCATTGTAAATGATTTCTCATGGTGGGGATGGACAAAAAGCATGTTAAGTGCACTGTACCCATTAGCTTTGCTAGCTGATGTGGCTTGGGGTGGGGGGTGGAGGGGCAACACAGAGAAAAACAACGTGGAGAGGAGCTGTGGGAGACAGGCGGTGATGGGAACCGCTCCAGGAAAACAGAGGTAATATATCTGCATCCAGCACAGAGCTCTCACGTGCCCAAGATGGAAATGAAGCCATTAAAGCAGAGAGGAGGCACGCACATCTCTGGGGGCTGAGGGAGAAAGGAAACAGAGAGGCAGACATCATGAATTAAGCGAGCTTGGGAATGCAGAGAGAACACTGGGAAGACTAGTGAAAGCTCAAAGAACAATCTGTATGCGGGAGAGCAGGAGCACGAGAGAAGGAACTCACCCCTCAAAGATTTATGTTCCATCTACTCTGTCCTTAGCCTAGCCTGAAACCCTGGCTTTGGGGAAAAAGGGTTGTCATTTGAAAAATACACTTTTAAAATCACTTAGGCATAACTTCCTTGTCTTAGTCACTTCCTTCCTTCTCTTCAATACAATAGCCCCTTCAAGAAAAACCAGGGGAGCAAAGTTGATGGAAATGCGTATGATTTGAAACAATTGCTATTGTGCTAGGCAGGTTCAGTCTAGCAGGGACGGACAGGTGTTCTGCTGCTGAAAGGAGAGATCTTTCATATAAATAACATCTGGGGAACCAAGATTTTGTGGGGACATCCTGAAGCTTATATAACTTGAGGGGGGCCCTACTTAAAGAATAATTGAGAATGACACTACATATTTTCTAGGGCCTCCCTAGATCCTTGGGAAGGACTCGGGAAAGTGAAGTGCCATGACAGATAATATCCATTATTTACCATATAGTACTAGTGGAGTACCGAGGAACACCTTTCCAATCAGGGGCCCCCAAGGCAAGAACAACAGGGGTTCTTTTGTTTTTCTTACTTAAATAATTATTCTAGGCACAGTTTGGGCTTAAAACACATTGTTGTCTGCTCATTAGACTAAATTCTGCATCCTGTACTGCTAATAGCACTTCCTGAGGAAATGGGCTGAAATTCCAAGATAATATCACTAAGAAACCAAGTGACTTTAAGGTACCAGGCTTATTTTTAGGATGCCTAAATGACTGTAGTATTTCTCCTAAAATAAGACATGATCACTTGATCTTATAACAGAACTAATGGCGATGTGCACAGTATGAAATGAAAGAAACAAAAAGGTTTATCTTGAGTCTTTCCACTGGGCAAAGATGAACAGCTCTTTCCTTACGTGTTAGTTCAAACTTCATCAAAGCTCTTATAAACAGTGTGAGGCCCCTAGAGAATGACGTGACTTTTGAGGAAATAGATCACTGTTGTAGAGGAGTATTTTGTTTGTCAAATCACAGAAACACCTGTGATTCAGCTCCCACGGAATTTAATTGGGCCAGTGTCTGTTACGCTCATCATCAGGGGGTGTTTTCATGCCTGGTTTACTCCAAGGTTGCTGGTGAGTCAGACACACAGGAGATGAATGGAGGCGCCTGGACTTTCTTCTGTTATGGCGCCCTCTTGTGGGATTCTCATTAATTGTCTTGCAAGAGAAGGAGCCCATACACCTAGTCGCCTTACACAAGGCACAGTACGAAGATTCATGTTGCCTCTAAGGCCTCAGGCATCAGACCTCATCCAGAAATGATCTCTCCTCTCGCTGTGGTTGAACTGTTGTATTTCTCCATTCTATTATATCCTTTTGTAAATGGGTTTCTTAAGTATAGGTAATCCTGGAGTTCCCCTGTGAGGCTAAATGAATGTCCTGAGCACAGCTGCTTGCACCCTACCCAGACACTCTCTTGAATCCTTCCAAAGGTACAACATCCTTATTTGGTTCTTCCATTGCCATCGCCCTTCATTTCCCTCTGGGGCACTTGACCTGCTCTCAACTCATGTTTCCCTCCGTGCTCCCTCCTACACCTGCACTGTGCTCCCTCCTGACCTTCTTCAATTCTAATCGCCCGTCAGGCCTTAGCCTAGAAATCTGGGAAAGGTCACTCTCATCCTCCATGCATGAAGTTTACACATCTCCTTGGTGCTTCCATAGTCCTCCCTTTTACCTTAGCATTTCCTACTAGACCAGGCTCCCAAGCACAGAAATTCTGTTGCTAGCTACATTGTTCCTACTTGTGAACCCAGTGCTCATTCTGTTGTCTGCCACATAACAAGTGTTAATTGGGATCAGATGACAGATAATCGGACATTGTATTTGTCAGCGTTTTCACAGCTACAATCTAAAGACGGAAGAGGAAGGAAGATTTATTAGCTCACTGCTTCAGGATTCAGCCCACGTGAGGACAGAGATCTCTGGGCATGAATGCAAGAAACAAGAGAAAGGGAGAACACAGGGCTTTGCTTCTCACATTATGGAGACCAGAAGCGAGACAGAGAGAGAGAGAGAGAGAGAGAGAGAGAGAGAGAGAGAGAGAGAGAGAGAGAGGAAGAACTACATATCATCATATCATCTCCAAGGCCGCACCTCCAGGGACCCACCTTCTCCAGTCACATCCTACTGGTCTAGGCCATCACCCAGAGAAATCCATTAAAATGTATTTATCTAGCCGTGTGTGGTGGTGCACGCTTGTAATCCCAGCATTCGGGAGACTGAGACTGGAGGATCCGGGTTCGCGGCCAGCCTCAGCTACCTAGTGAGGCACTCTGCAACTTAGTGAGACTCGGTTTCAAAAATAAAGAATAAAATGTATTTATCTATTGCTGGGATTACAACCCTCATGATTTAATTATAGCAACTCCAAAGACCAATGTATGAGCTCTTCAAGGAACCATTCCGTGTCTAACCATAACAGACACCATTCTCTCCCACCACACACACTCTTCTGCAGCAAGAATGCATGCACATTAGGTGCAATTCTGAATTTCTGGTATTGAGTTATCACCCATTATGTTTATAACTGCTGGCCACGTCTACTATGTGTCAAACATAGAATTGGGTGCAGCGTAAAAGGAAGTGACAAATAAGCTAAAGAGAAGTAGGTTGATAGCCAGATAAAAGTGGTGTGTATAATTGCAAAAGAGGAGAGAGATGATCAGCCAAAGCTTTACCTGCAGAGAAGGCAAAATTCTCAATGGATTTACCACTTAGGTGGTCATTGTTAGAAACTATCACAAGCAGTTTCACTGAAATGGTGAAAATAACTGGCTCTGTCATCAGAGGCACAGGCAACTTTAATCACATTTCAAGGTTTCTATGAAGAATAGGGAAGTAGGCATTATTGCAGTAACAGTTCCTAAGTAGTAGTTACTGCTTATTAAGCTCAGCCTTCCTGTGGCTCTGGTACAAATTTTGGATGGCCTTCCATGACCAAGGTGGAGGTTCATACCCCCCAAATAACTCAGGCCCCCTTGAACTCTCATTTAGCCCCTTTGGCTTGTCATCAGACTCAAGAAACAATCTAAGATTGTGAGGGAGCATTTTGGAAAGGGTAATTACTGTGAATGACTAAAGAAGGCCTCCTAGCACCAAAGTGTTGCCAGAGCTCTAAAACCTGCAAATCATATGATAATTATTCCTGAAGTTCCTTGGCAGCCCTTAAATATAATTATCATGCAATCTGCAAGGCGGGAATGTTTTCCAAACAAGCATAAATGCAAAAGAAAGCTAATGAGCCCCTCCCTTTCTTATTAGCATAGCCTAGTTCCCAGGTCAAAGGCGACCAAGCAGCCTGGTCCAGTAGCACCCTTTTTCTGGAGAAAAGGCACATCGCTAGTGACTTGCCCTGGTCACCCTGTGGCACAGCCTGGTTTGCATATCGTCATAGTGATTCTGTGACTTTGTGGTTTGTTTCTTCTCAAGACACTGCAGGTAAGGCATGCATTTCCTAGGTGAAACATTCAAGTGACTCTTAAGGATTTTAAGTTAAACTCAGAGCAAATTAACATTATCAGCTGTGGTAGATGGGAGGCTTTTCAGTTTGCTTAGATTGCCATGTACAGCAGGGAAATCTGGATAAATGGGTCCATAAAGCCTATTGGTTCTGCTCCTCCTGGTCCAAGATGAGGATTTCATTTGTCCTCCTGGAAAGCACTGTGATGCCATGCCAGACATGGTGGTATATGCTGCTAATCCCAGCACTTGGGAGGCTGAAACAGGAAGATGGCAGGTTCCAGGTCAGCTTCAGCAACTTAGCAAGACCCCCTTTCAAAATAAAATAATAAAAGGGCTGGGGGTGTAGTTCAGAGGTAGAATGCTCCTGGGTTCAATTCCCAGCACACACACAAAAAATTCCATACATGTGTTAAATCTCATAGAATTTTACTTCAAAAGATAAAAATTGTCATGATTATATTTAAATTAGATTGTATTAAAATATAAAGAGCTAATTTTTAGGGGAAAAATACCAAAAGTTTAATAAATGAGTCCAATATCATATCATGAGAAATCCATAGGGAGCTTGGCTAGCTATTTAGTTTCACTCATGTGGAGGCCAAGGTGTGATGGGACTTGCCCAAGGTCATTGGCAAGACTGGGATGAATGAAAATAAAAAGTTACACTCTTCTGCTTCCATGCAGTAAATAAATACTTGAGTCTCATCTATGAAAAGATGTGCTGGGGTGCATGATAGGATAGTGTTTTTTCTCATGGATCAAATCTAGGGACGATATTATGGGGATAGAGAAACACAGGGAAATTGCATTGTAATAGTTTGGGGGAAATTAGCCTCATTCTGCAAAAAATCTTCTTTTGATCATTCTGTGACCAAGTGTTCTACAGGTAGCAAAAAGGGTAAACTCTCCAGCGTTTCTGATCTGAGCACTATGTCACAAGAAAAAGAAGTCCAGAGAGCTGGTCCTTGGTTGGTTGATGAAAGCTTCCAGATAAGAGGAAAGACTAATAAATTATCAAAACATGTAAGACCTGAAAAGCTCATAGAATTATATGTTCATTCCCCAAAGTCTAGACAAAAGAAGAAAATCAGTCTTTCATATCATTGCATTATTTATTAGTTGCATGAAAAATTATGCACTTAAATATGGAGATTCTTAAGGGAAATTTATTTTCTTATTCACTAATATGTCATTTCATCATACTGGCATAAGTGTTCCATTCAAGACAGAAAAGAATGTTTAACATATTTTTCTATTTGTTTTATTTAGAAAAATAAATAATCATAAAAAGATGTGATGAAAAGTTTTGATTCAACCATCATGTATATTCATCAGTGTTTATTTCATTTTCCTTTTTTTCTAACTTTTCTTGTAGTCTCATTGTCACTGAAAACCTCAGAGAAATAAAGCAGCATAGATATGTAAATAAACAAAACGATTGCAATTCTAAGTAAATCAACCATGAAATAAATTTACAAATACATTACCAGGTTCTTGTATATTGAAATAATGGATCATATACACCATGAAAATTGATTCCGTCACAAGAAAAATAGTATATATCTCATTTGAATTTGTGTCCGAAAAATCTGTTCTAAGATACTAGCAATCCCCAAATTCCTTAACAGGTTTCGTCACATCTTGGAATATGGATAATACATTATATTTTTTCCAAATTTAGTTGATTTTGTTCAAATAAGATAGCAAAAATGATAGTCTTTAATAGCTGCAACATATAGTAAAGATTCTGTAAGGATTCTCTCCATCCTTACAGATGGGGAGACTGAGACTTAGAGTCACAAGGCTAGTTTGGAGCAGAACTGTCACCTGCTGCTTCCCCAACTCCTAAAGTCAGAGCCTCACTTTCTTCCCTCTGTTCTTGAATGGTTGTGCTCCTAAAGCCCCTAAAAGTGTAAAGTATTTCCTGAGTGGATGGGAGAATTTCAGATTGCTCACATGGTCTACTGGTAACATTGTCTGGAAATTCTAACAGAACACTGGCTTCCTAGATTTTCAGAGCACTGTGTTTGGGGAACAAGAAAAAGGATCCTCAAGGTGCAGAGATTTCTCTGATATATATATATATATATATCATATTTCTCTGATATATATATATATATATATATATATATATAGAGAGAGAGAGAGAGAGAGAGAGCTATGTAAATTATGCCACTGTTTGATAAACCTTAGACATAATGTTTTCTAATATACTAATCTAACATGCTAATTCTCTCCTAATACCATGAATTTCATATTTCATCTGTCAAATGATGTCAGAATAATCTCTAAATGAATATTACATATTTAGGAAAGGTTTGATTTTATGCTAAATGAAATAAGCCAGACACTGAAAGAATAATACTGTGTGATCTCCGCTTACATGTGGAGTCTATAAAAAGACAAATACATAGAAACAGAGTCAAAAGGTAGTTATCAGGAGCTGGGAAAATGGGAAGATGTAGGTCAAAGGATACCAAGTTACCTTTATGTGGGAAGGAATAGTAGAAGTATGGCTTCTGTCTACTAAAACATAAATATACAAATGAATTGAAAAAAGTCAGCACAAAATATCTGTTTTTTCTTACATAAATTCTTTTGCTAATCTTTTAAAAATAATAATGTTTGACTTCAGATCTGGTCTTAGACAGACTTTAAGCTTCTAAAGCACTATATCTGGATTATATTTTTTTCCAACACATTGTTAGAAGCAGAGGAGTATTCCAAAATATACATTAAGTTGAATCAAACACCAAACACATCTGAGCTTCTATAATATCTTACTGTATGATCTTTGGTAATTTTCAATGGCCATTTAAGTTTCTTGACAAAACTGAGAACCATTACTTTTAATACGGATGAGCACTCCTTCTTTCCTAAAATCATGTCATTCTTTGTTATTTTTTAACTTTTATTTGTGCATTGTAATTATGCATCATAGTGAGATTCAAAGTGATACAAACATACATGCACACAACACTTGATGTATTTCTTTCCTCATCCTCTCCTCCCTCCAGGTATATGTTAGTGATATTGGTAGCAATACCTTCATATATTGTCATACCATTATTTAAACTGTTCCCTTCCTCAATTTGCCTTTTCCTCCTCCCCTCTTCTCCCCCCATTTACTGGTCTCTCTCTTTTCATTTATCTGAAATCCCTTTTATCTTCTATTTTTGTTCTAGCTTCCACATATGAGACAAAACGTAGGACCCTTGACTTGCTGTGACTGGAGAATCTCACTTAGCATGTTTTGAGAACACTACCCTTCTCATTGCCAGTTCTCCCTTTTGCTCTGCATCTGCCTTTCTCTTTAACATTGGTGCTTCCCAGGATTCTCTTTCCTACTTTCTCTGTTCCCTTCCTACGATACCCTTGGGTATCTGCTTAGACTAATAATTCCCAATCCTATGTCTGCAGTGTAGAACTCCCCATGAGTTTAAAGCTAGATGATCCCTAGGACATGTCACCTTTTTCTGTGAATATTGTACAAATAAGCTGAACTTAATCTCTTTCTCCTCAACCGACTCCTCTTATATCCATTATTCACTTATTCTTCCAAGTCAGAAACCTTAGTATAAAGCATGACTCTCTGTGTCCCTCAAGTCCTACCTCCTATGAGTCACCATGTCCTGATCAATCTTCCTCCTTCACATCTCTTCGCATTGGTCTCTTTCTCCATCCCACGACCACAATTTTATAGAGGCTCTTATCCTTTCTCTAAAATGATTTTGCCTTCCAACCTGCCCTCTGTGCTATAATCTGAGTCCCCTTTATAAATAAAATATGATGAAGTCCCTTTTGGCTCAAATTATACCTCATTGGCTCATCCATGTCCTTGAGATGAAATTCAACTTTTCTGTAGAACTTCGCATGATGTGACTTCTCCCCTCTCATCTAGCTTCTCTTCCTGCCTCTAGTCTCTAGTATAGCCACAGTAACCTAGACTATTTTTTCCATATCTTTCTTTAGGCTTAAGTAGTATTTTTTTCTATCTTTTTTTAGGCTTATGTAGTATTGCAGGTGTCTTAAAAAAGAGAAAAGGCAAATAAAATATCTGAAGAAGAGAAGGTAAATGTCGTTACTCACAGCCAACTGAGATTGAATAGAACCATAACATTTTCTTGATATTCTGATTCCCATAGTTTTCCATGAGGTGACATTTCACACACGTTCTTCTGCCCCTTCCTCCTCTAATTAATAATGTGATTAATAATGGCTAACATTTGCTGAAGAGTTAATAAGCACAAACCATTTTTCCTAAGGACTTTATATAATGTATTTAATTCCCAATCTTAAGAGATGGCTGGTTTTACTCTCATTTTACAGGTTAGGGTACTGATCAACCTGGAAGTCAGATGATTTGAAATAACTTTCCAAGCTAGCACAGGTAGGAGGAGGAATAATTTGCTTATGTATCTGTCTGTAATCAGACTTAAAGAAAATTGACATCTCTTAGCCTAGATTTCTGATGTACAAATAAGGGTTTCATTTGCATGGAATTTTTTTATTATAAGAGAATTATCTTATGATAGATACTAAATGTACTAAATTTTATCTCCTTTATTTAATAGTTTCCATGTACACACCATAAACTTTCCCCTTCCAAAAAATTGGAGCATGATGGTTATCTATGTTAGACTATTTTTTCTTCCTTGCTACAGATACACAGATTGTGAAATGGTTAATCATGGCAGGGTGAGCTATCTGAACTGAATTTATTCAAAGCTAATTCAATCAATTGATTCAATGGCCTTGTAAAGACATGATCTTTTTCATGAGAGATCTAGAGATATAATTTATTAATGACATCATTCCAAACCTTTATGTGTATATACAAAAATCTTAAACTTGAAGGACACCCAAATATACAAAACAGTATGAGCCAGACTTAGAGTGTCTTAATGGCAATGCTTTCCTGGCACCAGTGCCAGCCCAATGTCACACGAAATTACTAAATTGTCAGCTGTAAAAGAACAGAGGAGGCTGTAGCATCTAAATGTGTATTCTCTTTTCTTTTCCCTCTACCAATGATATTTAGAAGGAAACATGTTTAAAATCAATATAAACAACAAGCTTCTCTTGAACAAGACTCCAATCAGACTCAGACTTGACTACTGAAAAAAAAAAAAAACTTACATATTTTTCCCTTGAGAATCTGTCTTCTCATGTATTTTTCTCATGCAACTGATTTTAAACCTAGCATACATATTACATCAATCCCCATGTGAACAGATCAGATAATTATATTAAAAATACACTGTAATTGAGAGAAATGAGACAGTGAAAGAATAGAGGGGTGTGGGGGAAGGATGTTTGCAAAACAATGGCTCATATTTCAAGAAATATGGTCTAGCTTGAAAAACCCACCCTTTTTGTACTTGGAAATAATTATTATGTTCTAGCCAGAGTAAAATGGATTTCGGGTGCACTTTATCATAGAAATGTAAGCAATGTTATCTCCTTGTCATCTAGTGGTTTGGACATAATTGACTTTCTGAGAATTGTCCACAAAGACTTTTGAGAAAAATATTAACTCTTTCATGTGTGTAAGATACATATAGTGTATCTTATCTACTGGTGCCGTGTGCAAAATGCTATTCTAATGACCAACAGGAATACCTATTGGTCCACAATTGCCTAAATTAATCTCAGTCACACAATACAGCACTTGGCAGATAGAAAACAGCTACCATTGACTATACTACACATTTTGTGTGGAGTGCACATGCCAGTAAAAATCCAAAGTAATGGTTAGCCTGTGTCTAGTCAACAAAACAATAAAGAATAAGATTTTGGCATGGTACTTTTAGCCATCTGGATGTCTAAATAGGATTACTACTAAGACCTAACTAGAAATTGTCTGGTGGATTTAATCAAAACAAACACTCATTCAGAATCTTAGGTCAAAGAATAATGTTTCCATGTTTTCTTCTGCAGAGAGCTGTTTTAAGAGGGAATTTGAAATCATTGCAAACCATGTTTTCAAGGCAGCCCTTTACTATATGAAGACACAGGTTCTGCCTATATCTTCTATCAATTATATCAATAGTTGTAACAGAATCACTATTGCGACTATTTTGTTCTGTAATATTTATCTATTAGGTCATCTCCATTCTTAAAATCCTTCTTGACAGAGATTCAAGTTCAAGGCCAACCTGGCAACTTGGCAAGATCTTCTCTCAAAAAAAAAAAAAAAAAAGTTCTTGGAAAAAAAAAAGCTCAGTGGAAGAGTGTCCCTGGGTTCAGTCCTGAGTACCACACACACACACACACACACACACACACACACACACACACACACACACCAAACAACAAAACCTTCCTGCTTTTTTTTCAGAGGAGTTGAGCTCAGATTTAGTTTTGGTCTCTCACCCCTACTACCATATTCTTGAATCTAGTCTTCTTTTCCTTTTTCACTTTGCATGGTACAATTTTCTGTAATGACAGAAAATCTATGAGTAGTCATACAGGGAGAACCTTTCTAGGCAGGAAGCACAGAGTTGGTGAAGTCCTGGAAGCATCATTTTCTCCTATGAAATCAATACTGGTTGACTTCACTCAACCAATATTTGCTACATCTGTGAGGCTACAGTCCTCTCTGACTACACCCCACCTTGTGTTCACTTATGTTTGAAGATTTTCTACTATCAGCACCAGGATGCAGATACTACTTCAAAGAATCCATTGCCTTCTACTCTCTCCCTCCCAATTTGGAGGAATCTTATCCAAGTCCTACTTCCTCAGTCCCCTTTTATTGTGGTCCCTCCAACAATTTTCTAGACAAGTAGGTTTGAATACAGATCACTCTGCTGTGGCCCTACCTGGAGCAAGAGGCAGAGTTGGCCAACTGTCTGAATGAAACTTTAAAAAAATGGAAATTCAGGCAGAAAACTCAAGTTGCCATCTTATGCTTAGCAGACCAAGTCCAATCTTCTCTGCAAACTGCAAAGCAGTTCTAAATGCCACAAATTTAGCAGAGCTCTCATCTTTGCAATTCCAAAGCCCCACTCTAACCAGCATAATGAAGTCTCTATTCTGGGGAGTACTCTTGTCACTAAGTTCCAAAGTGTAGAGTTCTCTTTAATCTGTCTCTTCATATCTGTGACCAGAACGCTTCTGTGTCTATTCAGCCCTTGCCATCTTCTTAATGAAAAAGTCTTAAGAAATCTTCTGAAATAGCTGTGCCATTTTATAGAAAAAAAAAAGAAAGAAAGAAAACCTATGGTTAGAGAACTACAGACACAAATCTAAGTGCATAAAGTTCACCAACTGCACAGTTTGCAGTCTGGATTAGGACTCATGACTCCTACTTATCTGTTTAGTAATTGACCCTGAGTATAGTGGGAAGCTTGCTTGACCCTTCTAGGCTGCAAAATGTGATCTCAGTAGCCACTTCCCAGGGATATTAAGAAGGAAATAATATAGATAAGCATCTGATACAAACTGATAATTTGTGTGTAATAAACACTACATCTCTCATGTGCTTGGATAGGCAGAATAAATATTATCAAAAGGTTATTCTACCAAAAGTGATCTATCTACAGAATCAATGCAATCTTTATTAAAATACCACTGTCGTTATTCACAGATCTAGAAAAATCAATCCTAAATTTCATATGGAAAAACAAAAGACCTAGAATAGCCAAAGCAATTCTCAGCAATAAGAACTGTGCAGGAGGTATCATAATACCTGACTTCAAATAATACAACAGAGCTATAGTAATAAAAACAGCAGTGTATTGGTACAAAAACAGACACATAGATGAATGGGACAGAATAGAAGATACAGAAACAAATCCACACACTTATAGCCAATTGTTTTTGACAAAGGTGCCAGAAACATACATTGGAGAAAAGACAGCCTTTTCAACAAATAGTGTTGGGAAAACAGGTTATCCGTTTGTAGAAAAACGGAATTAGATCTCTACCTCTCATCCTGCACAAGAGTCAACTCGAGATGATCAAGGATCTGGAAATTAGACCCAGGGAATTCGAAATTACTAGAAGAGGGCACAGGTCCAATACTCTAACATAGAGAAATAGGTAGAAGCTTCCTAAATAAACTCTCCAAAGCTCAGGGAATTAAAACAAAAAGTAATAAATGGGATGGCATTAAATTAAAAAGTTTATATTCCTCAAGGGAAACCATCAAGAGTCTAAAGAGAGAGAGCCTAAACAATGGAAGATCTTTGCCAGCTATTCTTCTGATAGAGAACTAATGTCTAGAATATACAGAGTACTTAAAAGACTTAACACTAAAAACAAAACAAAACAAAAAACAAATAAACCTATTATGAAATGGTGGTTAAACTAAATAGAAACTTCACAAAATAAGAAGTACAAATGGACAATAAATATATGAAAAGATGTTCAACATCATTAGCAATCAGGGAGATACAAATCAAAACTATACTGAGATGCCATCTAACCCCAATTAGAATGGTAATCATCAAGAAGTCAAACAACAATAAATGTTGGCAAGGATGTGGGGAAATAGGACCTCTTCTACACTGTTGATGGGCTTGCAAATTAGTGCAGCTGCTATGGAGATCAGTGTGGAGATTCCTCGGAAAATTGGGAATGGATCCACCATATGATCCAGCTATACCACTCCTGGGTATCTTTCCAAAGGGATTAAAATCAGAATATTGTAGCAATACATGTATATCCATGTTTGTAGCAGCACAATTCACAGTTCATAGCAGCCAAATCATGGGACCAACCTAGGTATCCATCAATAGATGAATGGATCACAAAATTATGGGAGAAACACGGAATGGAATTCTACTCAGCAGTAAAGAAGAACCAAATTACATCATTTGAGGAACAGAGGATGGACCTAGAGATCATTATGTTAAGTGAGATTAGCCAGGCACAGAAAGTGAAGGGTAGTATGTTTTCTCTCATATATGGGAGCTAGGGAGTAATCAGGATACAGGAGGGACTTTAGATAATGCAGGAGAAACCCCAGTGGAGGGAAAGGAGGTGGCCTGGAGGAGGGAGGGGAAGAAGGAGAATTGGTGAAGGAAACATTTCCATTGACATTTTGTATAATATGAGAATATCAATGCCAATCTCAGTGTCATGTGTGGGGGCAGTGGGGAGGAAGCCGGGGGAAAGTCCACCAAGCGCTGTGGCGTGTATGTCAATAACACTATGAGCTGCATTATGATGTGAGACTATAATACGCCAATAAAAGTATTAAAAATTAATGAAAGAAACTAAACACTAGGTCCCTCACCAGTTCTCTTCTTTCCTTTATCATAGTATTTATCACACTATACCAAATTATTTATTTATGTCTAACTTTATTCATTGCAAGCTCCTTTAGGGGAAGAATTAGTATTTATTTGATTATCTATCCTTAACATTGCATCCTGTTTAGTTGCTTCATAAATGTTTTTTTTTAAATAATTGAAATGTTAAAGTGCTCTAAAAGAAGTATAAACATAGCCACAGGTTTTATGGGCCCCAAGACTATTTAAAAGTAATTCTTCTATAGGGAAGGAATTGTGGCGAGTTATTGTTTAATAACTAGCAAGCAGAGTTGCTCTTTTGTGATGATGAAAAACTTCTAGAAATGGATAGTGGTGGTGGTTTCACAACTCTGAATGAACTTAACGCCACTGAATTGAACATTTAAAAATAATTAAAATATGGGCCTGGAGTGTAGCTCAGTGGTAAAGCACTTGCTTAGCATGCACAATGCCCTGTGTTTGCATATTTTGTGTTGTATAAATGTCATCATATTTTAAGATAAAATGTAGTCCTCCTCAAAAGTCAAACCCTAGAAAACATTTTATAGCATTATTGGAAGAATGGAGTCTATGATTAAGACCAGTTGGAAACTTGGTCTAGATTTGGAAATTACTCTTCTCTTTTTCTCCTCCCCACCAACAATAGGCAGGTAGAATGTGATTCTCCCCCCTCCCCCAGCTCCAAAGCTGCGCCAGCCAGGAGCAGCGGCAAGAGCCACAGACACATTTTTCTTCTATGTGCAAAGAGAGGCTATTCCTAGGCAAGAAATGACTGGCAAGAATGTGCCAGAGAACCTTAAATATCATGAACAACACTATATTTCAAACCTGCAAACACAGAGACAAAGACTATTTTGTATTCATGAATTAAGTACTTACCTGTAGCCACAGGCTGCATGGATGAGTCACTGATATCCTCTGCCCAGCATCCAGCCTGTCTTCTGCCTCCGCTTTCTGCTGCTGCCTGTGCCCCATCAGCTGGTCCACAGCATTGCTCATGGTCCACAGTACAGTTAGCTGATGGAGGCTGGGTCACAGAAGCTTTCCTCTCCTTGGGTAGCAGTGGGGTGAGAGATTAAGATGCTCACATCTGGGGCACACACATGAAGCAAGCAGCACCTCGTACAGAACTTTGCCAGGCTTCTTTCTGTCTGGTCCTGCATTTAGGCTAGGAGGTCTCCTACCTCCTCTGAGTAGGCCCTTGGACTCTAGGAGCAAGCCTTCTGACCCCTAGGTTCTTTTCTGTCTGTCCTCCTTATTTGATGAGGGAGAAAATAGAAATTATGCAAATAAAGGTGAAATACTGAATGTGTGTGTGTGTGTGTGTGTGTGTGTGTGTGTGTGTGTGTGTTGCTGGGGATTGAACCCAGGAATGTTCTATCTCTGAGCTACAACCCCAGTCCTATTTTTATTTTAAAATAGGGTCTACAAAGTTGCTGAGGGCCTCACTAAATTGCTGAGGCTGGTCTTGAACCTGCTACTCTACTGTGTCAGCTTCCCAAGTACTGGTATTACAGACGTGCGCTGTCACAATACCCAGCCTGAACATTTTTTACTTATAAATTTCTTGCAGGTGATTTAAAAAATCATAGCTGGTGTTCTATTGCCATCTAGTGGTCAAAATTGGGTTTGCAAATAAAAATTTATTTTTCTCAAACATTAGCTCTAAATTATTTGCTGTCTAAATACTATTTGGAGATAGATAAAGTACGAAAATCTTATATTAACTAAGTATAATAAATATTAGGAAGCAAAATGTAGTGGTTATTTTGTTTTATTTTTTATTTTTTAATTTTTTTCGGTACTGGGGATTGAACACAGGGCATTCTATCTCCAAGTTACACACCCGGCCCTATTTTTTATTCTTTATTTTGAAACAGGGTCTCACTAAGCTGCGGAGGGCCTCACTAAGTAGCCGAGGCTGGCCGCAAACCTGGATCCTCCAGTCTCAGCCTCCAAAGTACTGGGATTACAAGCGTACGCCACCACACCCAACTTTGTAGTGATTATTTTAGAATGCTTCATAGAGAGCCTTAAACTGCGTTTTCCAAATGAACATGACAGAGACTTGGTTCTGAGATGAGGATAAAAACAATACAATAACATATGATAATAATAGAATAGACAACACCTATTGAACACTTACTGTGTTCCAGACAATGTTCTGAATGCTTTTTAGTACTTTACATTTAATCCCCGTTAAAAACAAACAAACAAAACTATTAGGTAAATTCATTACGTCCAGCTTATAAAAGAGAAACAGATACCAAGGTGTGAAATGATTTGCCACAAGATTAACCAACTATTAGCTTGGTAAGACAAGATTTCAAACCTAGAACCAGAACCTTAAGGCTCTTCAGCATAGGATAAGTATGTACATCAAGCTAGGCATGGTGGTGCATACCAGTAATCCCAGTACTTGGGAGGCCTAGACAGGAGGATCGTAGTTCAAAGACAGCCTCAGCAATATAGCGTGAATCTCAACAACCTAGCAGCAAGACCTTGTTTCAAAACAAAAAGTAATTTTAAAAGAAAGGACTGGGGATGTAGCTCAGAGGTAGAATGCCCCTGAGTTCAATTGTCAGTACCACCACCAAAAAATATAGATAGATAGATAGATAGATAGATAGATAGATAGATAGATAGATAGAGATGAGAGAGAGAGAGAGAGAGAGAGAGAGAGAGAGAGAGAGAGAGAGATTCATGTGAGGTACACAAAGACTTTCTCTGCTAATCTACAGTTTTCTTATATTTCAACCAAAATGTGGTTGAGTCTCAAACATATGGAAAAGGCAGGATTCAAGGATGGAATTTTATTAATATATTTCTCAGGGAAATTTCAGAGACAGAAAGAACTTGACTTCACAGGTTGATGTGAAGTGGATAGGCATAGATGAGAAGTGTGGCCCCGGTCTGAAGGAAAGGCAGGATCAAGAGGGGCAACCGTGAGAGTGGGAAGGAGGTGAGGGGCGCAGGTGAGGGAAGGGGCCTGTGCCAAGGGCATGAAGAGCAGGAGGACCTGTGAGAGAGGAGAGGAAAGGTAGAAAGGTCAGTCTGAGCCACAATGTTCATGGAGAATCTTGACCTCAGAATTAGAGCTTTATCCAAGTGGTTATGGGGAACCGCGACGAATTTAAAAATTAATATCTATTGCTTTTATATTTTTTCAAAAGCAAGATGTACCTACTGTGGAAACCAAGAAAGACACAAAGCTAAAAATCTATGTGCAACTCTACCTCTCTTTGTTAATATTTGAAACCTATCTTCTTTGTTATTCACACATATACTTTCCCCCCCAAATAACATTAGTACATTATTTTACATAATAAGTATGCAGTATTTTAATGCTCTGGTTTTCTCTTTTATAACAGTACATGTCTATTGTAGATAAGCAACAAAACAGAAGCATAAACACTAAAAGCAAAGCTACAATTATAAGCAGTTTTAAGCACCTACCATTAAGAATCATTTTTATTGTTTGTATATGTACGTGTATGTACATGTATGTGCATTGTTATGAAAAATTATCAATTCCATTTAAAAATAGAATAATAATTTCCAAACTGTGTGGACGCTGCAGTTTTAATATATATGCATGATGAATGTATGCATGTTTATAGCAAAATTTAATGGTTGCATAATATACAAAATAATTTACTCAATCTCGTATTTTAATTGCCTTTGTATTTTTGTTGAAAATTAATACATATTGGTCTACTGTTGAATATTATATTCTGTTTTATTGATTTATTTGTCTACCTTGATTCCAATAACAAAGTTGATTAATGTAACTTTATAGGAAAATGAAGTCAGGGAGTAAAATTAGATACCTGCTATTTTATGCCCTTTGCATTCCACACGAATTTTTATATGTGCACACATACTAGGGATTGAACTCAGGGGCCTTCTACCTCTCAGCTACACCCCTAGCTCTATTTTTTATTCTTTATTTTGAAACAGGGTCTCACTAAGTAGCTGAGGCTGGTCAGCCTCCCAAGTACTGGGATTACAAGTGTGTTCCACCATGCCCTACACCATATGAATTTTAAAATTAGTTGTCAACATCTAGAAATGAAGTGCTGAGATTTTAATTGGTATTGTATTTTATGTGTAGGTTAACTTCAGGAGAATTAATACTTTTCCATAGATGCATTTATGTGTTTAGGACTATAATTTCTCTCATTGAGTTACTTTGGAATGTATGGGTTATGCACATTTTTTCATATTTATTCCTAACTAGTTCATGTTTTTACGTTATCACAACTGATGATATGCTAATTTAAATTTCCAATTGTATATTACTAGTATATACAAATAAAATTGAGTTTTTATAATGATCTTGTGTCTTCTAATCTTGTTAAACTCATTTATTAGGTCTTGTAACTATTTATAGATTTCATAGGGTTTTCATTTGGTCTGTGAGTAAAGACGGTTTTCCTTCTTTATTTCCAGTCTGGATGCCTTTTATTTCTTGTTCTTGACTGATTAGCCTAGCTAAAGCTCCAGTACAAGGTGGGAGAGAAGATGTGAAAGTAGATGTCCCTGCCTATTCCCCTCATTGTAGGAGAAAGTATTTGTCTTTCAACATTGACCATGATGCTAACAGTATAGTTTTCGTAGACATTCTTTATCACGTTGAGGATGATCATTATATTCCTACTTTGCTGGGTGTTCTTCCTACTGGCATAAGCTGTTGGATAATTTTTAAATGCTTTTCCTTCATCTACTGAGATGATCATATTGGTTTTATTATTATTATTATAACATGGTCAGTTGCATTGATTTGTTTTCAAATGTTAAACTAAACTTGTATACCTGTAGTAAATTCTACTTGGCCATAATGTATTTTCCTCATAATATACTACCATTTTTGATTTGTTAAAATTTGGTAAAAATTATTGTCTCTATGTTCATGAAAGACATTGTTCTATTGTGTTTTTATACTATCTTTTCCTGGGTAATGCTGGTATTGAAGAATGAGTTGGGATGTCTTTAATTTTCTAGAACAGTTTGTGTTAAATTGATATTAATTCTTCTTTAAATGTTTGATAGAATTCACCAGTGAAAGCATTTGAAAGTGGATTTTTTTTTTTCTGGGAAGGTCTAAAACTCCAATTTCTTACTAGATGTAGTACTCTTCAAGTTCTGTATTTCTTCTTGAATAAGCTTAGTGCTTCATATATCTTAAGGAATTTGAAAATTTCCCTCTTTCTTAAAGTAAAAGTTAATGTGATTGACTTGAGATCTCTCTCTCTCTCTCTTTTTTTTTTTTTTTTTTTTTTTTGCGGTACTGGGAATTGAACTCAGGGGCATTCTACCTCTGAGCTATACCCTCAGCCCTATTTTTTATTCTTTATTTTGAAACAGGGTCTCCCTAAGTTGCGAGTGCCTCTCTAGGTAGCTGAGGCTGGCCGTGAACCCAGATCCTCCAGTCTCAGCCTCCCAAATGCTGGGATTACAAGTGTACCACGCCCGGCGAGATCTCTCTTTTTTAAATATAGACACTTAGATTAAAAAAAAAAGTCTCCTCTAACTATTTTAGTTGCATACCATAAATTTTCATATATTATTTTTATTTTCATTTAGTAAAAGAATTCCAATTTCTTTTTTGAAATTCCAATTTCTTTTTATGAAAACACATAAAAATAAATAAAAATAAAAGTAATTCCCAAATAAAAAATATTTAATTTATAAATATTTGGGATTTGTCCAAATAACATTTTTTTACTTCTTCTTTGTGTGTGTGTGTGTGTGTGTGTGTGTGTGTGTGTGTGTGTTTGTGTGTGGGGTACTGGGGTTTGAATCTCTAAGCTATACTCCCAACCTTATTTTATTTTTTACTTTGAAACAGGGCCTCACAAAGTTGCTGAGGCTGGCCGTGTACCTGTGATTCTCCTGTTTCAGCCTCCCAAGTACCAGAATTACAAGCATGTGCCACTACACCCAGCTTTTTTTTCCCCCCACTTATTTCTAATTTAAGTCCACTGTGTTCAGATAAATACTTTGTATGTCTTTTGTCATTCTATCTTGATTGCAAACATAATTTCAATCACATATATTTACACTTCTAGGTTGTTTCTAATTGTGCTATCAGACATTCTTGGGTGAAAATGAACTTGGAATCTCTGAACTGTATTATATTTTCTTAAAAATCGAAGAAATTAAAGTTATGAGTCAAAGAATATGTACTTCCTTTTGCAGAATCTATATATACTGTTACATGGTTTATTTCATGTTTTCATTCAGTGCTGTACACACACTATTCAGACCTATACAATTTTCTATAACATATTCTTAATTACTAAATAATTATCCACTTTATTGATTTGCCAAATTAAATTTAACAATCTTGTGGTGTTTAAAATCTTGGTTCTTTCCAATTGGGGGCAAATTTCTATGATGATTTAAAAAACACATGTGGATCATTAGTTTGTGGAAGAGGGTTTACCTCATCAAGGCAGTGATTTAGGAAAATTAGTCAGGAACTAATGCAGAGGATAGATTTGGCCTAAGAAGAACTGGACGTAGGGAAAACCCTTGCAGACTATGATTCTAATTCTTCTATATTTTTATTGGTGCATTATAGTCTCACGTCATAATGCAGCTCATAGTGATGGTGGCATACATGCACAAAGCACTTGGCCAGCTTCCTCCTGCTCCCTCCCCTCTCTTCCCCTTGCCCATATAAGATATTGAAACCAGCATTGCTATTCTCATATAGGCACCTAATGTCAATGGAAGTGATTCCTTCATTGATTCTCCCTCTCCCCCACCCCAGCTTCCCCTAGACCACCTCCCTGGCTCTACTGTCTAAAGTCCCTCTGGTATCCTGATTACTCCCTAGCTTTCATATATGAGAGCAAACATATGACCCTTCACTTTCTGTGACTGGCTAATCTCACTTAGCATAATGTTCTCCAGGTCTCTCCATTTTCTTGCAAATGACATAATTTTGTTCTTCTGTATTGCTGAGTAGAATTCAATTGTGCATATATCCCATAATTTTGTGATCCATGCATCTGTTGATGGGCATCTAGGTTGATGCAATAATTTGGCTATTGTAAATTATACTGCTATAAACATGGATATGCATATATTACTATAATGTTCTGATTTTAGTCCCTTTGGACTCGAACATTTTTTCGTATATTTATTGGCCATTTATATTTATTCTTTTGTGAAGTCTCTATTTAGCTGAGTTGCTTGTTTCTTGATTGAGTTTGTTTTTTAGTGTTATGTTTTTTAAGTACTTTGTATATTCTAGATAATTAGTCAGAGAAATAGCTGGCAAAGATCCTCTCCCATTCTTCACACTTTCAGTTTAGATGCTTGATGTTTCCTTTGATGAGTAGAAACTTTTTAGTTTAATGCCATCTCATTTATTATTTCTTGTTTTAATTGCCTGAGCTTTGGAGGTCTTATTGAGGAAGTTTTTACCTGTGCATATATGTTGGAGTGTTGGATCTATGCCCTCCTCTAGCAATTTCAAAGTCTCTCATTTAATTTCCAGGTCCTTGATCATCTTGAGTTGACTCTTTTGCAGTGTGAGAGGTAGGAATTTAATTCCATTTTCCTACAACTGGATAACCAATTTTCCCAACACCATTTGTTGAAAAGGCTGTCTTTTCTCCAATGTATGTTTTTGGCACCTTTGTTGAAAATCAGTTGGCTGGCTGAAAGTGTGTGGATTTGTTTCTGTATCTTTTATTCTGTTCCATTGGTCTATGCATCTGTGTTTGTGCCAATACCATGCTGTTTTTATTACTATAGCTCTGTCGTGTAATTTGAAGTCAGGAATTATGATGCCTTCTGCATGATTCTTATTGCTGAGAATTGCTTTGACTATTCTAGGTCTTTTTTTTTTCATATAAAATCTAGGACTGATTTTTCTAGGTTTGTAAAGAATGACATTGATATTTTGAGAGGTATTGCTTTTGGAAGAATGGCCATTTTGATATTATTTACTCTGCCTGTCTAAGAGCAAGGGAGATCTTTCCATCATCTAAGATCTTCAATTTATTTCTTTAGTGTTTTATAATTTTCATTGTCGAGGTCTTTTACCTCCTTGGTTAGATTTATTCCCAGGTATTTTATTGTTTTTGAGGTTATTGTGAATGGAATTGTTTTCTCTTTTTCAGTGTATCTGTGGTTAGCATATAAAAAAGCTAATTTTTTTAGATTGATTTTGTATCCTGCTACTTTGCTGAATTTGTTAATCAGCTCTAAAAGTCTTTTGGTTGAGTTTTGGGAGTTTTCTAAATCTAGGCTCATGTCATCTGCAAATAGAGATAATTTCAGTTCTCCTTTTCCTACTTGAATTTCTTTGGTATCTTTCTCTTTTCTTATTGCTCTGGCAAGAGTCTCAAGGACTATATTGAAAAGGAGTGGTGATAGTGGGCATCCTTTTCTTGTTCCTTATTTTAAAGGGAATTTTCATAGCTTGTTCCCATTCAATATGATCTTGGCTTTCGGTTTATTGTATATTGCCTGAATGATGTTGAGGTAAGTTCCTTCTACTCTGGTTTTCTACGGTGTTTTGTTGTTTGTTTTTTTTTTAACATGAATGGGTGTTGGATTTTGTCAAATGCTTTTTTAGTATCTATTGAGAGGATTATATGGTTTTTTATCCTTAGTTCTATTTATGTGGTGAATGATGTATTGATTTGTATATGTTGAATCAGTTTTGCTTCCCTGGAATGAAATCAATTTGGTCATGGTGTACAGTTTTCTTAATATGATTTTGAATATGTACTACTAGTATTTTGTTTAGAATTTTTACATCTATGTATTGGTCTGTAATTTTCTTTTCTTGAAGGATCTTTATTTGGTTTTGGTATTCAGGTGATATTGGCCTTATAAAAGGAGTTTAGAAGGATTCCATCTCTTTCAATTTCACAGAATAATTTGTTAAATATTGGGTTTAGTTCTTCTGTAAAGGTTTTGTAGAATTCAGCTGGGAATCTGTCTGGACCTGGGCTTTTCTTTGATGGAAAGCTGTTTCTATCTCTTTGCTTGTTATTGATTAGTTTAGGTTTTTATAGCCTCTTGATTCAATTTAGGTAGGTTGTATGTATCTAAAAATCTGTCAGTTTCTTCTATGTTTTCAAGTGTATTCAAGTAAAATTTTTGAAATAGTTTCTGATGATCCTTTGAATTTCCCCACTGTCTATGATGATGTCTACTTTTTCATTTCTGATTTAATAGTTTGTGTTGATTCTTTTTTGGGTAGGTTGCCTAAGGGTTTATCAATCTTGTTAATCTTTGAAAAGATTAACAATATTGGTCATGTTTTATTGATCATTTGTATTATTTATTGTTGTTGTTCTCTATTTCATTGATTTTTTGCTCTGATTTTAATTATCTCCTGCCCTCAGGATTAGTTTGTTCCTGTTTTTTAAGATCCTTGAGATGTGTCGTTAGATTGTTTATTTGGCAACTTTCTGTTCTTCTTATGTGAGCACTCAGTGCTATGAATTTTCTTCTTAAAGCCACCTTCAAAGTATCCAATAGATTTTGGTATGTTTTGTCTCTATTTTACTTTAATTCTAAGAATGTTTTTATTTCTTTTATTTGTTCTATGATCCAGTCCTCAATGAAAAATCTATTATTGAGTATTTATTTATTTTTGGTGTTCTTCTTGTTGATTTCTACTTTGATCCCATTATGATCTTAAAAATGCAAGGAATTACATTACACTTTTTAAATTTGCTGGTACTTGCTTTGTGTCCCAGAATGTGATCTGTTTTGGAGAAGGTTCCATTATCAGCTGAAAAGAATGTGTATTCAACTGTTGTTGGTTGGAATATTCTGTATATGTCTATTAGGTCTGTTTGATTTATAATCTTCTTTAGCTCTGAAGAGTGTTAACTCATCATTTGCCTGGAAGACTGATCTAGTGGTGTGAGCAGTGTGCTAAAGTCTCCCAATGTTACTGTATTTGGGCCAATTTAAGACTTAGTGTCCTGAACAGTTTGTTTTATGAAAGTGGGTGCATCCATGTTTGGGCATAAATGTTTACTATTGTTACATTTTTTGTTGGATTGTTCCTTTTATTAGTAAGAAATGACCTGCTTTGTCACTTCTGATAAGTTTTAGCTTAAGTCTGCTTTGTTGACATGAGTGTTGCTATCTCTGCTTGTTTTCAGTCTCTACTTGAGTAGTATATCTTTTTCCATCCTTTCACCTTTAGCCTATGGATATCTTTGCCAGTAAGGTGATTTTCTTGCAAGCAGCATATAGTTGGATTATGTTCTTTAATCCACATTACCAATGTATGCGTTTTACTTGGGGAGTTTAGACCTTTGACATTCAATGCTATTCTTAAGACATTTTGTTTCCTTTCATTTTGGGTTCTATTTTCTGTTTGATGTAGTGTTGCTTTTTCCTTTACTTAGTTGCCCATCTGTTAGAATTTGCCCCTCATCTCATTCTGATATTTACTTCTTTTTTTCTTGGTGTTTTATTTAATTGTTTTCTCTAGTGCAGGCTTAGTATTCGTGAATTCTTTTAGTTTCTGCTTGTCTTGGAAGGCTTTTATTTCTCTGTCAATTTCAAAAGATATCTTTGCTGGATATAGCAGTCTTGGTTGGAAGTTGTTTTCTTTCAGAGTTTGTCTGTGTGTGTGTGTGTGTGTGTGTGTGTGTGTGTGTGTGTGCTACTGAGAATTGACCCCAGGGGCATTCTACCTCTGAGCTACTCCCCCAGTCCTCTTTTTTACTCTATTTTGAAACAGTGTTTCATTAAGTTGTGGAGGGTCTCACTAAGTAGCTGAGGCTGGCTATGAACCTGAAATTCTCCTGTTTAGCCTCTCAAGTACTGGGATTACAAGTGCATACCACCACACCTGGCTTCAGGGTTTGGAGTATATCAGAGCAACTGAAACAGGATGTCTTCCTCTATCATCCTCTATTTATCTATTTTCCTTTCCCCATATAATTCTAATTTAATGTATATATGTACCTATGTGAGAATACCAATGTCAATCTCAGTAACATGTGTGAGGAAGGGGAGATAGTGGAGAGAGAGCAAGAAGGAAACTCACCAAGTGCTGTGTGCATGTATGTCATTATCACTCTGAACTACATGGCAATGTGAGACTACAATGCACCAATAAAAGTATATTTAAGAAAATGAAGCTGTGGTGGTGAGAGACCGATTGGGATGTCAGGATGGATGGAAGATACATCAAAACAAAAGGATCTATCATGTAGCAACTGATTTTTTGTGAATTTAAAATCAGTATCTTCAAAATAGTAGCACTCTTTTAGACAAAATTCATGTCTTCACATTATCTTTAACATATCTATGTTCTTAGTATTTGTACTCACTTGTAAAGCAGTAATGATTCCTAATTACTCAAATAGGGTTTCTTTATAGATTTCAGAAGAAAACTAGGAGAAATATGTTCTAAAGCAATTACATCTAAAGAAGAACCTGCTTGCATAACTTATATTACTTTATAAGGAATTCTTTTACTTTCAAAATGCTTTGACCTTTTGAATTATATCCTTGCCATATGAAGACACAGTACATATGACAACCTTCTCTAGTCTTATTATATTTTTCTCTATTATTATCTTGCAAGAATTAAAAGCAAAACTTTTTTGATCATTTAGGGTACCATGGAATCACCGAGCCTTCCTAGGATGACACAGCCCATCTGCCACCTCTTGCAGTGCCTGGCCAGTGCCTGCAGCATGGCAGAAGCTTGCTCGATATATCCAATGAATGCAAAAGGCCCATAAGCCTTTTAGTCTTGTCTTTCTTTGCTCATCTTCTTCTCTTGGTACTTCTCTTTCAATGCTAAGGCCTATGATATGTTCATGACTATATGCATTGGCATAATTTACCTCTTATTTTAGCAGCTTATTTATTTCTTTATTCAAAATTTTCAAAGTAAAATCTATCATCTCATTTTAAATTTTCTTCTGAGCACTTAAATAGAAAACTTTGCCCTGTCTGGGTCATCACAGTCACAGGGTCTAGAGGACACTGTGTCCTTACATGATGGAAAAGACATACGGTGAAAAGGATGAACTCTCTCTGACAAGCTTTTGTTTTTGTTTTGTTTTTTTAATGAGCACCTGATCAATTTCATGAGAGGAGGAGCTCTAATAACCTGATTACCTCTTAAAGGGCCTAACTTTCAGTGTCATTACATTGGTAATACCTAAATTTTGAAGGGGACAAACTCAAACCACAGCACAAGTCAAGAAGCATTGATTTTAAATATACTAAATTATAAACCATTTCCCTCCATGCTGAATTATCATCTGCAACATTTATGACCCATTTTATGTCATGCATATAATAATATTGGCAATGAGTACTCCTCTAAATCCTATCTAAAGTTTTAAATATACTGTCAACTTTCCTACTACTATCTCAATACTCATTATAGAATTCTCTGAAATGAAGACATTGGAGAAATTTGTTCTATGTGTTATAAATTTCTACTTAGTGTGTTGGCAGCCAGAAACTCTCCTCTCTCACTCATTTTCTTGAATACTTACTGACTTGGTGACCCTGGGAAAGTCACTTATCCTCCCTATGCAATGGTGTGTTGAGTTAGGCCGATAGGTTCTTAAAACTTTGAAGGTTTGAGATCAGTGGTTGTAGGAGTATTTATCACAGATGGGGGGAAAGGCTACTAATGAGGACCCCCTAGTCCCCTAGTTGACTTACTGGTCACTATGGTCTCTAAGCCTTAATTTCCTCATCCATAAATGAACATCATAATTTTAGTCATAGGTTGAGCTCTGAGAAACAAATTTGAGAATCACCCCATAAAACTGGTCACCATGTGGGAATCCCTGCCTTCTTCCATGTTCAAGAAGCTACCTGTCCATTTGGGAAGCTGTTGCTATAATTGCCATTTCTAGAATACTCTGTTTTTACTATTATAAGGAAAATTTCCCTGAGCTTCCCTGCCATGAGACAAACCAGAGACCTCCAGAGGTAAATTTCTGCTTACCTCTCACCTTTCAAATCTTTCAAGTAATCATTAGTAGAAACTAACTCACAACCAGAACTGTAGCTATGTGGAAGATTCAGAAATATAGTCTTTATTTGGATAGTTCTTGTATCTGGATAAGTATCAGAGATTCTATGGGCATAGATTAGAAGAAAGCGGAAGAATAGATATTGGAAAACATCTAGAAATTTCTGTTCCAGACTGTTCATTGCCATCCCCCAAAATCACTGAATATCTTCTTTACCAGAGAACAATTCATAACCTATGCAAAAGGTACGACCTCAAAGTACCATGTGGAGACTGAATCCAGATAAAAGAACAGGACCTCAGAGTGATACACAGTCATCACCATCAAATCCAGATGTGGCAACATGTTGGCATGTGATCTTGGGAGAGAGAGGTAAGTTATCCTTTCGTACCCCTCTTTCAGAGTATTCAATGGCAGAGTAGGACAGCATAAATACAATAAAGAGTTCCCTACAAAATTAATATATAATGCTGGGCAGGAATTGTAGTGACTCCTGCCTTGACAGTAAAGCACTATAATCTGGAGTTATGGTTACATATTTAATGTCTCCTGAAGAGCTCATGCATTGAGTTTCAGTCATGAGGGTTGTAATCTCATCAGTGGATAAATCTGTTTTATTGGATTTACTGAGTGGTAACCTAGGAAAGGGGGCTGTGTCTTGAGAAGGTGGGTCCCAGGAGGTGTGGCCTCAGGGACTGTGCTTTGCCTTTAAATCCCCTTGCTCTTTTGCTTCTCGGCTCCATGATGTGATAGCAGAGTGCTTGTTCTTTCCCTCTCTTTGCTTTGCCTCAGCATGCCCTAAGATCCACAGGCCTTGGCCTCACATGAACTGAACCCCAAATCTCCAAAAACTGTGAGCAAATAAATCTTCCTTCCTCTAAGTTATGTGGTCAGTTGTTTTAGCTTATAGCAGTGAGAACGTAAATTGAGACATCTAGGTTAGCCTGACCAGCAGCTTCTTTCTTATCTCCATCACCACTGGCTTCATCTTCTTTGTCCATTAGCCTCCTCAGCTACATCTGAACCTGTCATTCAAGAACCTCTTTCTTGAGGCTATGAAATGTTTATATTCCACTTTTGGCAAGGTGCTTGAGTTTGTATGTATAAGGCTTTGGCCAGGTTTATGTTTCCTTTGGTTAAAAAAAAAAAAGAATTCCTCATAAACTTCACATTCTTCTTGTCTGGTCAGGGACAGTGTGATAATTATACCTAAACAATTCCTCTAGACATCTATATGTATCAAAGTCTGAAGATCCTATTTTAATTATTAGCTGCTATACTCTACACACCTCTCTTTTCAATTTAATGATAGAATTATGGGTTGTATTATACCCCTTAACCCCCAAAATAGATATGCTTGAGTCCTAACTCCTAGTACCTCAGAATATAGCCTTATTTGGAGAGAGGGTCTTTGTAGAGGTAATTAAAATGGTGTCATAAAGGTTAGCCCTAATCTGACTGGTGTCCCTAAAAAAAGGGGGGGGGGGCGGAATTTTGACAAAACCGTGGTTCACAGGGAGAATGCCATGTGAAGATGAAGACAGAGATATGGGTGATATATCTACAAGCCAAGGAATTTATGGGTGCCAAATTATTAGACTCATAAATATTTTAGATTCTCTGTCACAAGTTTAGGTTCTTTGCCCTTTCTTAGCAGACATATATTCCTTTTGTTTCTCTTTGCAGCCTGGCTAGCTTGAGATACACTTGATATCTCTCCTATAGACCTTTGCTAACAGTAGTAGAAGCAACCAATATATGCCACCACTCTGAAGTTTTCCAGTGATCTAGTCTACTGCAAGCTTCGTTAGCATGTAATATCTCTTCCAAGGTATTTTGGGCAACATTTATCAAACATTTTGCCACTGAATAACAAAAGTCTCCAGTTTTCCAAACTGTTAGGCCTGTCTTCACTTACTGCTGCCTGGGCAATGAATTGTACGTTAATATCTTTTAGGAAAGCACCCCACTCCTAAATCTAAAATTTTGTATAGGAACAGAAACCCATATTAGCTAGTTTAAACAGAAAAGAATTTAGTACAGATTTGTTTTGGCTTGGAGAATCAGTTGGAGGATTGAAGAAACATTCAAAGAATGCTTTAAGAAGGGTATGGCAGAGTTGGAGAACCGAGTCAGTCGTTTATCTTTACTATAACAAACACCTGAGATAATCGGCTTGGAGTAAAGGTTTCTTTGGGCTCATTGTTTCAGTTCATAACCAGTTGCTCCCATTGTTTCAGGCCTGCAATGGTACATCACAGTGGGAATGACTGACAGAGAAAAACCACTCACTTCATGGCTGGGAAGCCAACAAAAAAAGAAAGGGGTAGGGGTCCCACTATCCCCTTCTAGGTTATTCTAGATGACTTGGAGACCAGTTCCATATTAATTTGCTTCTACCACAATCAGGAAAGCTTTCTGGATCGAGAAGCCAGGAGATAAACCAGAGGCCTCCACTCTGCCTCTGCTTACCTCTCACCTTTCAAATATTTCAAGAGATCATCTGATTGGCAGAAACTAACTCACCACCAGAATTGAAGCTACATGGGAGGTTGGGAAATACAGTCTTTATTTGGATATCACTCCCTCTAAAGCTTCCACCATCTCCCAACAGCACCTCCTCGGGGGCCAAGCCTTAACGGATGAACTCTCAGGGAACCTCTATGATCCTAAAGCAATCTCAATCCAGGGCAGGTGTTAGGGATCCAGAAACCTGTAGTATAACTGCAGTAACAATAAAAGCATGACTTCTAGCTTCAAATCTCTCTTGCGTGCATCTTATTAGCAGAACACAAAGTCAATCCAGTGCTGCAGCTGTAGGAGAGTCTGGGTTCGGGGGTGTCTGTTATTCAGGGCTATGATGCATCCAGCTGAAAACCAAGGTTGTATTTTTATGAGAGAAGAGGGAAAGGAAGATATTTTTCAGGGACCAACAGTGTTCAAGGACTGTTTTTGAAAACTTACAGACTTTAGAAGTCTGTTTTTATAGAGATACGGAGTTAAACAACATTTTCTCAAGTAAGTGCTGACTGCTGACCTAGGTAAAGAGTGCTGTTTGTTTCATGTTCCACGAGGCAGGATGTTGTCAAGACTTTATGTTACTCATGATGTATGTTTTTTCTCTGAACCCTGACTTATACTCTTGTGCTCGAAAGAGTATATAAGAGCTGAGCTAAATAAACTGCAGTATTCATTGAAAGATTCTCCTGAATCTTTCTCTTGTCTTTCTCTTTATTAATCCTCACTCCCCCTTTCAGGACCATTCAACTTTGGCGGCAGGCTCTGGCAGATATTAAAGAACAATGAGTAGTCAGATTGTGAGTGTAAAAACATTAGGATTATTTCTGATACAGGATAGGCCCTTACTAATTGGCATACTTATGAAATTCTACCAAGTGCCTCTTTAAGAAATGTCAAATCAGAAATATGAAATGAAATACAAAAATTGAAAATTATGTCATGATAACTTTGAGCTTTGGGTATTCAGGTGAAACATAGTGTTCTCTGAGCTGGAATATTTACAAAGTTCACTCTCTGAAGTAATCAACTCTATAAGATAAAGATCTTTGTCCAATTGATTTCTCTTATACCTTGTTCTTTCTTAAGTCGTTTCACCTACCCATGTTTCCTGACGCCAACAAATCAAACAGATATGAGCTCTCAATGTGAAGCAAGCCTGGTTTTATTTCTTTGAAATTTTTAATCTTAAATCTAGATTTGTGAAATACATTTTAGATCAAAAGTCGGCAAATTTTTCAATGAGGAGTCAGATAATACTGTGTTCATCTTTGTAGGTCATACAGTGTAGGTTGCATTTTCTCAATCATGACATTGTAGCAAGGAGGTTATCATAGACAGTATATAAGTAAATGAATGTGCCTATGTCCCAATAAAACCCTATTGACAATTATTTAGGTAATTGCAAAAAATAATTAAAAAATAAACTTCATCAGAAGCTGGGCATGGTGGTGTATGCTTGTGATCAGAGTGACTCTGAAGTCGGAGGCAGGAGGATTGCAGGTCCCAGTCTAGCCTGGGCAACATAGTGAGACCCTGTCTCAAAATAAAAATAAATACATAAAAAGGACTGCAGATGAGCCAGGTTTTGTGGTGTATACCTGTAATCTCAGTACTTGATAGGCTGAGATGGGGGGATTGCAGGTTCAAGACCAGCCTTGGCAACTTAGCGAGATCTTAGCAAGACTCTGTTTCAAAATAAAAATAAAAAAGGTCTAGAGGAATAGCTCAGAGGTAGAATGCCCTTCAATCCCTAGTATCACAAAAAAGGGGTTAAAAAACTTTCAGTTTTTAAGACAACACTTTTTTTTTGTTTCTTGTCCCTTTAGGGTCACATATCAATGTTCTTCTAACCATTCGTGAACCTAAACACAACATGAAATTTCTATAAGTTCAATGGCCATTTTCATAATGGGGATAGATTGTTGCCTCTAACTCTGCTCAGATGTACACTAAGTGATTTTTGTGCTTTTCTGTGTGGGCTGGATCCACCTACAGGTTTCTGATATCTTCTAGATACCATGATGGCCTTTCACACCCAGGTGGAAATCCACCTAGCTTTAGTACAGCTTTTTTTTTTTTTTTTTTTTTTTTTTTTTTTTTTTTTTTTTTTTTTTTTTTTTTTTTTTTTTTTTTTTTTTTTTTTTTTTATTGATGCTCTGCCTTGATAGGCCTTTAGCTTTTGCACCGAGAATAGGAGAATAGTATAATTAATGACTAAGAGTGTAAGGCTCACACAACCCCTGCCACTCATTACCCGTGTGACCTCAAAAAAAGTATTTAAGCCTCTTATGCTTTGGTTTCTTAATATGCAAGATGAGGATCACAATAGTGGCTAGATGGAGCAATGCCTGGATTTTACTTCAAGTACTCATTACATGTCATCTATAATGAAGAATTTGGTATCATTTACCTATGTAACTAACGATGATTATAATATTATTAACTGGACTTCATTTTTATCAAAATATTTGGGTATGTGAATAGTTAAGTTTTGAGTTTTTTGTTTGCTCATTTTTGTTTGTTTTAACTATGGTCTTCTAACATGAATAGATTTTCTACACATTAGTATAGGGTTTTACTATTGCTCTAAATTTTCTCAAAAGTACACTTATTTTCTTTAAACAGTTAAGCATAAGCATTAAACAACACAGCAGGTAACACAAAAGGGTAAATCACGAGAGTAATAGAAATAAGTCCCATGAACAAGTCAGTTGTCTACCCCTCAGGTTTGTTTACTTCTCATACAAATCTTGTTTCCTCTTCTTTTCTGGTGGTTCTTAAACACTGTTTGGACTGGTCTTAGGTTAGCTATGTGACATCACCCAGGGGGGATAATTAGAATTCATATTCCTAGACTCCTACCCCATAGGTTCTAATATGGTAATTTTGGGATAGAGTCTTGAAATCTGTACTTTCAAATGCCTCTCCTCAAGCAGATGACTGAGAGATCTGGGGGCCTCTGTTCCATGAACCCGTTCATGTTTTCACTCAAGTGTTTCTCCCCTATCTTTGTCACCATTTCCTTTGTGAAAACTTGGCATCCCAAACTGTGCCAGTCTCTTTTAAGCCTCTGCCTCCAACACTTAAAACAACCCTACCAAGAAGATATTCTTATTCACAGATTATAGGTGAGGGTAGCAAGGCTAAGTTGTGCAGCTTGGGCTTTCAAAATGAATCAATGCCTGACACAATACACACAGTATAGCAGGGAATCTGAGCATATTTGTGCATCTGAAGGTTTTTTAGACTGTTTCTCCTACATTAATCCCTGCCATATTATTCACAAGAGCATGTATTTAATACCATGGTTAATGTTAGTTCATTTACTGAAGCATGGAAAAGGCTCTGAGAGGACATTTCAAGGCTTCTACTTCTATGACAGGGATTGATTACAAGGAACAGAACTAGACACCCATTCAAAAGGTGAGAAAAAGCTTTATTAAAATGATCTAGGAGAATTTTGTGGAAACTAAATGCAGATAAATACACCTTGGACTTAAAAAACTGGAGTAAACATAGCCTTGGAGTTTTTGAGTTGCTTGTAACAACAAAAGTAATAGGTAGTTCTCATACATATAATCCCTCAACATATGAGTAACTCTACTCAAACTGTTGCTCCAGTCAATTGCTTAAGAAAGCAGGATTGATGCTATCTTTTCAGAAGCAAAGATGAAACACTCCAGGTTCTCCATCTTGCATAACCTACCACTAGGAATCTGCTTCCAGCACTCCAGCTCCTCCCTGTTTTTACCTGGCCTCAGGCACTGCTGGAAAAAAACAAAACAAAACCCTCTAAGGAAGAAAGTGTTAAACAGGAAAGGAACCCTCTATTCACTAAGTACTCCTTCATCCTAAGTGAGAAAAAGCTGACTCAAACGGTTTTTTTAAAAAAATAAGTGAACGTATTGAATTACATAAATAAAAGGCTAAAGATTAAATTTGGTTCTGGAATTGGCTGCCTCTGTCTACTCAAACAATGGTATCTAGTCACCGTCTCATTCTTGTCACCCTATTTCCCTCTGTGTTTAAGCTTTATTCATACAAGTGGCAGTGCCCAGAAGCTCCAGGTGTACTTCACATTTTAGGCTAGCAACTAGCAACTGCATCAGAAAGAGAGATTCACTTTCTTAACATTGCTGGAAATTCTTAGGGAGAGAAACTCATTGAAGGGATTTGGATCATCTGGCCTTCTGTGATTTGTCCTTTGCCATGGTCATGAGATGCCCTGATTAGCCAGACCTGGGTCCTGGGTCCAGCCCTGGAGCTAGGGGGCAGTCAGGCTCCCCTTATCTAGAAATCATAGTTGGGAAAGTAGTTCCCAAAGTTGAAGTATGATACAACTAGCAGAATAAAGGGGACTGGATTGTGGACTTTCCAAAATAACTATTGTTATCCACAGATGCTTCCCTGGACTGTCTCCCAGCACATCAGCAGCACCCTCACCCTCTGGTATGTATGGCTGCTGGAGATGTAAGAAAGCTGCTTGAAGACAGGGAAGAAGAAACTACCCAGGCTTTAGTAGAGTCAGATCAAGGAGAAAAACAGAAGAGTGCTTTTTTTTTTTTTTTTTTTCGGTACTGGGGATTGGACCCAGGGCCTCATGAATGCTAAGCAAGAGTTCTTCCACTGAACTATATCTCTATAGCTTTTTTATAATTATTAGTTTGAGACAAGGTCTCACTAAGTTGCCCAGGCTGGCCTTGAACTTGTGATTCCCTTGTCCCAGCCTCCTGAGTTGCTGTGATTACAGGTGTGTACCATTGCATCTAGCTAAAAAAGAGTACTCTGACAGAATCTAAGAGAGAATCAAAGTGGATAAACTGCATATTATATGCCAACTATACCTCTCCAAAGGAGCTGGTCTTGGGGAACAACCAAAATCTAAGGTCAAATTGTGCCTTCACTTTATTGTCTTCAAGTTTTCCTGCTTTTTTTAATTTTTATTTTAATTTTTTTGTGGTACTAGGGATTGAACCCAGGAGCATTCTACCCCCAGCCCTATTTTTTATTCTTTTTTTTTTTCAGTACTGGGGATTGAACTCAGGGGCATTCTACCTCTGAGTTATACCCCCAGCCCTATTTTTATTCTTTATTTTGAAACAGGGTTTCACTAAGTTCCAGAGTGCCTCACTAGGTAGCTGAGGCTGGCCGGGAACGGGATACTCTGGTCTCAGCCTCCCAAGTGCTGGGATTATAAGAGTGAGCCCCCACGCCTGGCATTTTTTATTCTTTATTTTGAAACAGGGTCTCACTAAGTTGCAGAGGGCCTTACTAAGTAGCTGAGGCAGGCCTTGAACCTGGGTCTTCTGGTTTCAGCCTCCCAAGTACTGGGGTTACAAGCATGTGCCACCACACCCTGGTGTTTTCCTGCTTTTTGCTTCAATGTTTCAGCCTGATCTCCTAAAAAATAATTAAGACTGGGGGCTCCTTTATCCCTGTTAAGCAGATGAAATCACTCACAATTAGTGTTTGGAAATGATGTTGCTTCTCTTATTGATTTGTGTAAAGTGGTGATAGACAGACACATAGGTGGACATCCAGGACTCAACTGATTGTATTCCATTCCATTTCTTGTATTATTATTAACAGATTTGCTTCAGAGCCAGAAGTAGAATACAACTATTTAGACTAACTGATGGTCATGCATTATTCAACAAATATTTACATTGGGCTTCCTCCTTACCAGGACTGAGGGAAAATACAGAATCTCCATTTTTAAGGAGTTTACAATCTCTACAAACCCATTTTTCTTTACCCCAATACCATTTTCTTTCATGATCTTCATGGTCTAATACATTTTTTTTAACTTAATCCAGTTGAATTTCAATTATTTACATATAAGTAATTCTTAGGACACAATATTTTCTCAATCTTTAGTACAGGTATTCACTAAATATTTGTTGAATTAAAGCTATTAATTTTCCTGAGTTCAAGTTATCTAAGTATAGAATTTGTAATATTCCTTAACTTTGATATATAGGGTTGTTATTTTTGTTAAAATTAATAGTTTAAAATTATTCCTTAGAATGCAGTGTTTGATTTTCTCTTTGAAGAGAAACATACTTTTAAAAAGTTTTCAAGTAGTTGGGGAATATATGCACACGTGTTATTTTGTTTATTGTTATACTCAACGCCCAGAGGTCAGAAAGTGTGCATATATTATTTCTGTGTTTTGGAATTTTTCTTCTTTCTCTTTGAAAGTTCTTTCTTTAGATATGTTCATATATTCAGTCAGATTACATCCAGGGTTTGGCAGGAAATTATTTTGTTGCTTTAGAAAATCTTTCCATATAGCTCTTGGAAACCCTTATATGACTATTTCTTTTAAACTTGAACTCTAGATGGAAATCTTATTTCCCCATTTCCAAAATATTGGAGAGAGATATTTCTCTGTTGCCCTGCATACCACAGTTCCCTCATATGAACAATGGAAAGAGAAATAGTACAATGAGTTGATGCAGTGTTAGGTAAAATGCTTAGCACTGTGTTTATGATGACAAGCTCTTAAGTAATAGCTTCACATGATTTTTTTTTTTTCTTAAAAAACCTGCACTTTCACTTTAGTAGAATTCCACTTTGATAGAGATAGGATAGTCTTCAATTACCCTAACTTCATTCTAACCAAGAAAAACAGGGCAAGAAATGAGGAACAAAAGGAGCAAAAACAAAAGCCTTCCAGAAACCAAAGAGAAGATAAGAAATCATGTGGCACATAAGTGAAATGTAATGGGGTACCGCAGGACTTCCTTCAAAGAAAAAGAAATGTCAAGTTAGTTTTGCTTTAAACATGTTTTACAGGATTCTTTGAGGAAATGAGCAGAGCTTCTAAGCAGTGTTTCCAGAACTGAATCCTAATGAGAGACGCTGATTTTCTACTTCTCTGAAATGATTATGAGGACTTTTTCCTCTTCATTATGAAATTGTGTAAACCTTCAGGGGAGGGTTGGGTCTTTCATTTCTGGTCCCCACTCCTGTGCACTGGTATCTGACAAAGAACTATAAAGCACAGTGTAAGTTTTGCAAGGATTAAGAGCCCCAATTTTAAAGTTCAGACTTTGGCCAAATTTCAATTCAGTCGTTCATTAATTAAGTAAACTGCCTTAACATCGGTGTCTGGGGCTTCTCATACACAAAATACACATACTTTAACGAGCTGTTAAGAGGGTTCAATGAGATGTAAAATACATAAAATTAAATACAAAGCACTTTTCCTCAACTACAAATTATCTATCCACTCCAACAAGGACCACAATAATCAGTTAACAATAACTAGCAAGTGAATGGAGTTTTACAACACACAAAGAACTTCTCCATTATCGTCTCACATGTAATCATAATACAAATTACTATTTATTCCTTTTACATGCAAATAACAAAATAAGATAAAAGTGGCCAATAATAACTAGCAAGTGATGTTTGATGATTCTTTTAGTGAGACTAATTTGAAAATTTATGGAGTATTATCTATTTTCACTCAAGTCTATCAAACATGACTAGTGGTATAGGATTGCATTCCTCCCTACTCTCGGTTCTCAGACTACTCGTTTTAGTAAATACATTTGCAACCATCATGATTGTTAGTATTCATAACTGCCAAACATCCCATCAGATAGGTGATTTCACCGACACTGGAAGAAATGTTTCTCATTTTCAGGTAGAAGAAAATCAGAACACTTCCAGAGGTTGCTAAATCCATCCACCACATCCATTCCTTTTCTCTACTTTAAAAGGTTGTCTAAACTCTCTTATCCGAAACACAAGAAAAACGTTTCACACACACAAAAAAATAAATTAAATTAAATTAAAAAAAATAATAAAATCTCTTCACACTAGCTGTAACTAATTAGATGTGTTTTACTTCTCAGCGTTTTCAACTCTCAGTCAGACTAGGCAGGAGGCAGAGGGCCAGTCGTCGGGGCTCTTCACAACAGAGGCGGTCTTGGACCCGCCTTATCCCTCACCATCACTCTACACTCTGCTCCGTGTATATTTCTCTCCGAAGGCTAACAACCTTACACAATTCTTTCACAATTAATAGGCCACGGAACACAGTACTCTACCTAAGCCCTCAGACAACCCCTTACGCCAGCAAACTTCGGCCAGGCGCGGGCCAGCCCATAACCACGAGGAATCAGTCCATTTCCCGCCGACCAATCAGCGCTCCACAAGCTGCCGCGCCAGCCAATCCAAGTAAAGACACATTGCTCCCCGATAGCAACGCCCTTTAGTCCCCCAGCACCTAGGTCTGAGCCGGGGGCGGGGCTGGGGTGGGCCCGCCTCTCCCGGAAGGGCTCTATGCCTTCCAATTGGCCGCGGCTGGCAGGCGCTCGGCTCCCATTGGCTGCTGCCGGGCGTGCCTCGAAGCTGAAAAACTGAGTTGACAGTAACCCCGCTGTGTTGCTGGAAGTCTTGAAGCCGGCCTTTCCCGGGAGCGCGGGAGGAGCCTCTTGAACCTCCGGTATCGGTGGGAAGAGGTACGGGGCTGCGGTGGGAGCGGGGGGCTGGAGAAAAGACGACTGGGGTGACTTTCTCTGGCAGCGGGATGAGGGGGCGAGCGGAGGGCAGGGACCGCGGACCTGGCGTCCGGGCGGGCGTGGACCTCACTGGTGGGAGAGGAAACCGGCCGGGGGAGGGGAGGCGGGAGCGCTGGGCACCGCTCGCAGCTCGGGGACTTTGAGACCGGTCAGGCCTCAGTTTCTTCATCTGTCAAATGGGGCAGGGGCCGTGATAATCTGGCGTCTAGGGCTGTGGTGAAAATGTGTTGAAGGCGTGTTCTGTGACGGGCACAGCGCGTCCTGCTTCTTGGTAGATACCCAGACAACACAGGGTCCAGGGGAGATGATGCTGACGGCAAGACACAGCTCCCAAATGCTTACTGTCTTCCCGGTTAGGTGCTGTATGTTTTAACTCGTGAATTAACTCCTGAATTAGTTGCTATTTTTATTTTCCAAAATTTACACTCTGGAAAGATTAGCGGGATTTGGGGGTTCAGGATTCAGGACAAACTTTGGCAAAGTCATTGTGGAGGTCAGGTTTTTCCGTGTAGATTCTCTTCCAGCTTGAAATCGAATGCTTTCGGCATTTTTTTTTTTTTCTAGATGGCTCTGTCACTTATTTAACCGTATAATCGTGGACAAATGACTGAACATTCCTCGTGCAATTTTTCCTTTCTAGAAAATAGGGATAATAGCCAGGCATGGTGGTGCAAGCTTGTAGTCCCAGCATTTGGGAGGCTGAGACCGGAGGATCCAGGTTCGCGGCCAGCCTCAGCTACCTAGTGAGGCATTCCGCAACTTAGTGAGACCCTGTTTCAAAATAAAGAATAAAAAATAGGACTGGGGGTGTAGCTCGGAGGTAGAATGCCCCTGAGTTCAATACCCAGTACTGCAACAACAACAACAACAAAAAATACGGATAATGATAAGATGGACACTCGGGTCGTTTATGAGGATTAAATGAAATTGCACAAGGTAAAGTAATCAGAAAGGCCAACCAGGAAGTAATGATCAATAAGTGTCAGCAGTTTCTATTTTTACCAAAAGATCAGAGCATTAGGGACTTGAACACCAACTTGGACTCAAAATTAAAACTGTGAAATCATTAGTTTTTAAATGTTGTGTTAAGCATTGTAAAAGGTCTTTCTCAACTTTGTAAAGCTGTTAAGTCAAATCGAGCACTTAAAACAGGATCTTAAAACACACACACTACTTCTGTGCTGCTTTCCCTTTAAAATAGTGAGCTCCTGAAAACACCAGGCTCAGAACTGAGAAACTACTGTACCTAGCTGAGTTTGAAAAGCTAAATTACAAGATCAAAACTGATTGGAAATCAGGCATATGCTGAAATTTTTATGTTAGAAAATATAATTTAGCCAGCCATGGTGATGCATGTCTGTAATCCCAGTATTTGGAAGACTGAGACAGGAGGATCTGAGTTCAAGGCCAGGCTCAGCAACTTAATGAGACCCTGCTTCAAAATAAAAATTAAAATAGGGCTGGGGGTGTAGCTCAGAGGTAGAATGCCCCTGAATACAATCCCTAGTACCCTACCACTGCCCCTCCCCCCCAAGAAATTCATAGACCTTGGTTTGCATATGTTGGGGAAAGTCTGTGGCATATTAAATTGAAGCTATTCACATACATAAAAACTATGTTAATAGAGTAATGGAAAATTAAATAATTCTGACACCTGAGCTTCGGATACCTGAGTGTGTATTGTAACCTAGCCATACTGCATAAGCATAGATTTTTTTTTTTTTTTGGTGTCTGTGTAACGTGTAATTCATTTTTTTGTTAGAGTTTAAAATGTTTTATTATGTTTTGTATTTAATAGAGAACATATGGCCATTTAACTGTGACATATACTTGAGAATAATTGGAGTTGAATTGGTTGAGACTGTGGTGTTAATAGATGGCCTGAAGAACATTTTTAATTTGAGGAGGCTGCCTACTCTATGATGGCACCTGCTATCACTACTACAATCATTCAAAAACATGGACATAGAAAACATGAACTAAAAAGTTAGTTTAAGGAAAAAATGCAGACATGGACATTACTCAACCCTGGCTATAGGACTGACAAGAATATCTGATCTTTTATTTGGAGTTGTTAGATTCTGATAAGGTTAAGTGGCGCCTATTCTCTTTGTGTTATAGTTGGAGTATTCCCTGATATAAGGTCAAGATATGGAATAAAAAACTGAATTAGAAAGGCAATTCAGAATGATATTTAAGACATTTCCAAACATTTTCCACAGTTGGAAAATGCAGGAGGGCAGATTATGTACTTTTCTATATCAGGAAGAGAGCCAGACCTCTACAATCCCAGTACCAACCCAGTACTACTCTTTGGTTCTGTTTCTAGAAATGCTCAGTCATGTCTGTTCACACACACAGGGCAGTTTAGTCAGCAATTTGTAGTCCATTTTGGACTTAATCTTGAGGAAAATAAAGTCATGCAAGAAGTAATTGTGTGGTTAAATACTCAGATGAACTAAAAGAGAGCTTTCCAATTTATACTTCATTCACTTCCCACTCCTCAGTTTGCCATCGGTAAAAGGGTTATTTATAGAAGATTTTTTAAAAAAATAATTTAGTTTTGTTAGTGCCGTTACAGTTTATTTAAAGGATAGAATTTTTTGAGAGAAAAAAAAAAAACCAGAATTCCATCCAGTTTTAGGACTTGGTATATATTATAGAATCTTTGTAAATACTTGGTAATAAATCTCCCCGAGAATTGTTGTGTTTCATTATGGTAATGACAGTTTTAGTTTTCCAGAAAATCAAGGGTGATTGGTGCAAACAGGACACCTTAGATGTCTTGAGGTCTTCCGTATGAGAGAATAGGAGCTCATTGTCTGTATAGTTTTTTCTTTTTTATTCACTGGGTTTCTTCTGAATGCTAGATGTATAATATTAAGAAAAATATTATTCCTGCCCCCAATTATCTTACAGTTGAATGCAAGAAGATAATAAGTGAATAATTACCATAGAGAGTCTGGGAAAGAAGAGTAGGTATTAAGTAGTAGAGCTTGGCTAGATATAAAGAAGGACCTATAAGCCATATTGATGAGTTTGAACCTTAGATTAATTATATGTGAATAAATACTAAGACAAGCACCATAAAGGGTCAGTTTCTCATCTTTCTGGTAGCTTTTATTGCATACTTTTTCTGTGCTGGAACTGCACAAAGATAATGTGTGCTTATAATAATAGCTTTCTATTTAAATTTTGATTGCTATCAAGGAGTTCTGAAAAAAAAAATACTCTTATCTCCAACCACAGGAACCTGGCAGGTGACTTTTGGGTTTAAAGAATGTTGTTTAATCATAATGATTCCAGTTGCAGATTAATTTATTTTACACGGTCTCTCTAAGAACTTGTGCTTGTTTATGACATACCCTTGAATAAGGTCATTGTACTGATTATCAAGTTGGCAGGCTCTTGAGTGGAACTGGAATATATTCCTGACTAGTAGACTTTTTGAATGAGCTCATCCACTTTCCATCTATGATAAAAGTCATACTTTTATACATTTTATTACTTATATAAATCCTGAATCCTATATTATCTATGTATATATTTCCATGTTTCTATATAATTTTCATATTTACCAATTTTAATAGCCTGCTTTGTGCTATTTAAATATTGGCTATAACTTTGATTTATTTCTGTCACCTTTAGTTTTTAAATCAGTGGTCTTCAACCCTGGCTGGATGACAGACTTATCAGTGAAGCTTTTGAAGGACCTAGGTTTCTGGGGCCTACCCCAGAACAGGCCCATAAATCAGGCTGTTTGAGGGACACAAAGAAAACTCGGGCTAGAACACTATAGGTAATAGTTCGACAGGAATTGCTTCATTACTTTTAAATGTGATTCCAAACATTTTGACTTGAGAGCCTGGGCTCAATTACCATCAAACAAAAATTTTTATTGATGCATTATAATTACACATAATAGGAATTCATTGTGACATATCCTTATACCGACATAACATAATTAGATCAATTTCATTCCCTAGTACCTCCATTTACCCTCCTTTCCTCCCTCCCCTGACTTCCTTTCTTTACTCTTCTAGTCTATCTTCTGTTTTCATGAGATCCCTTTTTTCCCTAAGATGAGGAAAACTGTCTAAGTAGGTTTCTGGATCTGAGCCTTTGGAACTCACTGGAGAGGTGGAGATTAGAGGTAAATATGTGAGTCTTAAGAGCATATAGATAAGAAACATGAACCCCTTCCCTGGTCCTCCCATCTTCCCTTTTACTATTTTGTGTGGGTGGTTTTAATAACTATCAAAAGGTGTGACTATCATCCCTAGCTATGGGTTACTCACCTTGGAGGATTTCAGAAAGAAAAAAATAAAAATAAAAACACTCTATGTCCTAGTTCTAGTCTCAGAGATTCTGATTCATTCGTTTGGGGGTAGGGCTCTGGTACAGCATCTTTCATAGCCCCCTCAGGAGAATCTGTTATAAAACCAGGTTTGGGACCTCCTGGTCTGTTGCATCAATCTGCAATATTTTCTTACATTAATCTTGGTTTCTATAACAGAAAGAAAAAAAATGGAAGGCCTATCTGATATTGCTTCTTTTTCAACTAAACTGAAAAACACTCTCATCCAGTACCATAGCATTGAAGATGACAAGTGGAGAGTTTCAAAGAAAACGGTACATTAGTTCAATTACTTATTTCTTATATTTGGAGTCTGTCCAGTGAATTGGTTGATAGTTTACAAAATGATATGAAATATATGGATAAGAGACCATACTTTGAATGGATATGCAAGATAGATAATTGTGCAAATAGGGTTGGTGGCCATCTTACAAAGAAAGAAACATATCAGTAGTAATCCTGCACTGCTTTCATTAGCTCTTCAGATATTAGACATAAGCAATAGGATCATGACAACTAGAGCCTAAGGAACAGCCTCTGAGCACAGAAAACGATCATTATCAGTTTAAGCACATATAGTAAGTGATATGTGCTTAAAGTTTGGAATTGTTTCAGATGTATCAACAAGCCTCATTAGTAGCTCATTAGTATTCCTCCTTATCAATATGACTCGCTCAAACTGTTACATGGCTGAGTGATCTCGGGGACAAGCCTGAAAGCTAGGACTCTTATAGTCTTGGTTATTCTGTGCTCAACTTATGCTGATATTCAAAAGTAACATAAGAAATGATTGGGAAAAAATGTGGGGACTAATTCAAGATAGCACAGTCATTATAAATGTGAATTGTTTAATTTTTTAAAAGATATGAATAATTTAATGTACCTATTGTCGTAGTCTAAATGAACCAATAATAGTAAATAGATAACACTGGAGTGAGACAAATGTCTACTAAGACAGTGCCCTCCCTGAGTCTTACAGTATTTGAGTCTCATTACACTACTAAAAATCTTCTTTAAAGGTCTGTAATTTAAGTACAATGTGAACAGGAGAAATCTCTGAAACTTAAGCTTTATTTTAGTACAAAAGCAAGAACTGTAAACTTAGAAAATTGTCAGTTTTGTATCTAGTGTTCCGGCTATGTAATTATCACCATCTAATGTTTTTATTTTTCTAGAAAGATGTAACAGTTTGGAGAAAACCTTCAGAAGAATTTAATGGATATCTGTAAGTAAATTCTTATAGTTTTGTGTAGCTCTTAAAACACTTCTAAACTTCATATGTATACGATCACTAAATGAGCATTAATAATAAAATTTAGGTTTTGCTTTTAAGATTTTAATCTTTCTGAAAAGCAAATGGACCTTATGAATTCAGAGCGTTGACAATGTCCATCTCCTTTGTGGACTGAGTTGGTGGTGAGGAGGTCATAAATACTAATATCAAATGGCAGATAAAATCTAAATTTCTTAGCATAGTGTATGTGACCCTTCTAATAGTCTGCATTATTCAGTGCTATGGTATGCAGTATTCTAAGAATATATCTTGAAGAAATCATCAGAAATATAATAGTGATTTAAATATTTGCTGTTTTGTTGCAGTATTACTTAGAATATTAAAAATGAAAAACCTGAATAATCAGTAGTAGTGATTAAATTATGAAATAACTATTACAGAATATTGTGTAGCCTTTAAAATTATGTTTTCAAATATTATTTAATAGTATAAAAATGCTCATGATGTAATATAAAGTCAATAAAGTAGAATACTAAGCTTATGTGTAGCACAATTGTGGGTTCATTTTAAATTTATATTTTTATTATTAAAGTTTTTTGACTTAAGACCAAATATTCATCTCTAGATAGTATTGTAGATGATTTTATTTTCCTTTTTTGGTGTTTGCTTATAGTTGAATATGAATAATGCCAATTATCAAGAGAAATATATTGGGCTTTTGTGGAGTTTTTTGATACTAGGGATTGAACCCAGGGGCAGTCTACCTCCAAGCTACACATCCAGCCCTTTTTAAAAATTATTATTTGTTTTGAAACAGGCACTCACTAGGTTGTTGAGTGTCTTACTAAGTTGCTGAGGCTGGCTTTGAACCTTAGATTCTCCTGTCTCATCGTTCCAAGTACGTATAGGGATTACAGGCGTGTGCCATCATGCCTGGTGGCAGATCTATTGTTGGTTTTTTATGTTTGGTTTGTTGTTGTTGTTTTTTTTTACAGTGCTGGAGATTGAACATAGAGACATTCTACCTCTGACTCCACCCCCAGCCCTATTTTTTATTCTTTATTTTGAAACAAGATCTCACTAAGTTGAGGAGTGCCTCACTAAGTAACTGAGGCTGGCCGCGAACCTGTGATACTCCTGTCTCAGCCTCCCAAGCACTGAGATTACATGCATGCACCACCATACCCGACTAGATCTATTGTTTTTTAAAGCCAGTGGAGACAGTTGCCTTGTGTAATTGGAGCAGAGTGTTCACATCTTTTAAGACTCAGCCTTAGCCGGGCGTGGTGGCGCACACTTGTAATCCCAGCATTCAGGAGGCTGAGACTGGAGGATCTGGGTTCGAGGCCAGCCTCAGCTACCTAGAGAGACACTCCGCAACTTAGTGAGACTCGGTTTCAAAATAAAGAATAAAAAATAGGGCTGGGGGTATAGCTTGGAAGTAGAATGCCCCTGAGTTCAACCCCCAGTGCCGCAAAAAAAAAAAAAAAAAAAAAAGACTCATCCTTTTTTTAAAATGAAATTGCTGGCTCTACTTAGTATATACAGAATGTTCTGAAGTATAATATCAAAGATAATGTTTCCAAAAAGATGAGTTGTACAATATTTATGACAAGGACAAGGAAACTGAAGTTTGATTAAGTATTGTAAGCAAGTGTGGAAATTAATCCTTTAGTTTAGCAGTTCCCAGTGGGGGTTGAAAAGTGTAGAAAGTGTCAAGGGAACACTATGCTTGGAGATGTGAAAAGACTTCAGAGAGGAGCTAATATTTGAGTTGAGACTTAAAGGAAGAATAGATGTGTCTTCGGGGTGAGGGCTGATTCATATGCTAGGCAGAGGGAATTGCATCTGCTACATAAACACAGATGAGAAACACTTCTGGGTTTAGGGAACTAGAAGTCATGTCTGTACAACTGGAACATAAAGCATGGGGGTGAGGGAGCACTGTCCGAAGGGTTGTGAATTCTAAACCAAGGACCTCAGTGTTGCTCGCTCTCAGCCCAACCCCCATCCTTGCTTCCCAGGTTCTCAGAGGAGTTGGAATTTACCCAAATGACATTATGAAAAATGAAAATGAGCATGGAGAGCTTGAGAAGAGGTTTTAGCAATTTCCACACTTGTAAAGCACTTTATTTATTTATTTATTTATTTTTTTTTTGCGGTACTGGGGGTTGAACTCAGGGGCATTCTACCTCCGAGCTATCCCCCCAGCCCTATTTTTTTTTATTCTTTATTTTGAAACCGGGTCTCACTAAGTTGCGGAGTGCCTCACTTAGGTAGCTGAGGCTGGCTGCGAACCCGGATCCTCCGGTCTCAGCCTCCCGAATGCTGGGATTACAAGCGTGCGCCAGCACGCCCGGCTCTGTAAAGCACTTTAGTTTTCTAAAGGCTATAATCATTGGATAGCCTTTACATTGATTAGCCTTTAGTTCTCTAAATGAATTTGAAGACTACGGATACAGTCTGATAAAAATAATCATTGAAACTTATCAAGATTTTGAAATTTATGAAGAAAGTTGTAGGGAAGCACCCCTTTTTAAAGATGTTTTTATTAAGTTTTACTCTGAGGGCATGTTGAAATGTTTCATTTTAGTAGCATTTAATTTTAATTTTATTTCTACAGCTACAAAGCCCAAGGTGTTATAGATGACACTGTCAATAGTATAATAGACCATATACGGCCAGGGCCCTGCCGATTGGATTGGGACCGCTTAATGACTTCATTGGATATCTTGGAGAACTTTGAGGAGGTATCTGTTAGAGTCATTACTTTAAGCTGTGTGTGTCTGTGCATGTTGTGTTTTATTTGTGTGAGTATGTGTGTGAGAGAGAATATTCATGTTAGCATGGCATTTGTACACGGTTACATTCATTATATCCATTGCTTTGAGAAAAGAGAGAATATTCATGTTAGCATGGCATTTGTACACGGTTACATTCATTATATCCATTGCTTTGAGAAAAGTAGTCACCGTCTAGATATCACAGGGGACTCATGTGCTGCCTCTTAAAAAGCTCAGGTTTCCTCATCTTAACTAATGAGTGTTAGGGCTGAGTTTGTTTACCACAAGAGCTCTCCCCTTGCTGAGTAAGAAAATCTTCAGCATCTTTACTTGTAAAACTTTAGTTAAGGTTCTAAAATCTAAAATTCTGAAAGCACTACCATCATATTTAGGTATCCAGATCAATATATAGATTTTCCATTAGTATTAAGTCAACATTAAAGACTAAGATAAAAATGGTACCTTTAACAGTAGATATCTATGGAGCTTACTATGTTTTTATATTCATTTCTTATCATTTTTGAATTTTTTTTATTAAAAGTAATCTCATACTGAAAGTATTTGTGAATTTTTAACCATCAATACTCTAAAATAGCCTACATCCACTAATTTCATGTGGAATATTCTTCTATTTAATATTATATCTATTTACTGGTTATATAATATAGTATCATAGAATATAGAATACAGATAATATGTTTCTTATATACATTTATATAATCTATAATTTATGTATATAACATATAGAACAATATTACACACTAATAGACAAAAATATTATCGCATTATTAAATAGAGATTAATGGACAATGATATTATTAAATATTAAATATTATTAATATTAAATATTATTAAATAGAGACTTAGAGACTGAATAATTTATATCTCTACTTATTTTGATTGTATATCTTCTTTATGTCCATACATTAGCAGTGAGATTTAGAATAGAGATGTAGATCTATCAGAATCATTCTAAGAATTGCTATTATAGTAATAAAACATTTTAAATGAGTATTAATTTTTTTTACTAGAGAATAACTCAAGGTACATGAGTCTATGTGTGCATATTTGCTACAGTAGTAACACCCGTCTTGCTTTTTTTCTTTTTCAGAATTGCTGTGTGATGCGTTATACTACTGCTGGTCAGCTTTGGAATATAATTTCCCCAAGAGAGTTTGTTGATTTCTCCTACACTGTGGACTATAAAGAGGGACTTTTATCCTGTGGTAATAATCTCAAAACCTTATAGTTTCTTTTAGTTTAGTTTAGATATTTAAGTTTTCTAGATTGGAAAATTTCTAGATTGGAAAATGATTCTGATAGATCTACATCTCTATTCTTTTTATGTGTGACATATTTTCAACCCTCATAGTCATTACTAAGATTTTTTTTTTTTGCAAATGCTAGACCCTATAGAATAAAATAACAGTATAAGAAGAACTTTGAAATCTTTCTTATAAGTTTTTGTTCCCAGTTACATGATATCCTCTACATCACAAGTAGCAGAAATGGATCACATAATTGCCTCTGAGAATCAGATTCAGTAAACAGATTTCCTTCTAAGTCATTCTCAGAAACCATCTTGGTGTATATATAAAGAAAAATGGACTTAATATATGTTAGAATATTTTTCCTTCCTTGAACTTTGTTGTATTTCTCATTTTATAATTAAAAATACTGCGATTGAAAGGCTTCTGTTTTAGAAATATATAGGTAAAATAATATTTTCTATGTATAGTATACACTTGAGTTTATAGTTATAGGTAAGCATCTCCTTGTTTATTCTTAACTAGCCAGTACTAATGTTGGATTTAGTAGTGCCTGTGGGGAATAGTTGTGGTACTGTAGATTTGATTATTGGCACCTTGAGGCCTGGCTGCTACAATCAAGATTTGTAGTTTCCAAGGAGTTACCAAGATGACATGATGCCATCTATTCTGAAGGGATTAGAACTTTCCCCATTATCTACCAAACCCCTGTCAGAATTCTCCTTAGTTGTTAACTGTTTTAATTCTGCCATGTTCACTCTTAGGGCTTAATTTTCATCTTTATGGATAAGAATAGAAATGTTTAAACAGGAAATCCTATAATATTTTATGAGAGTTTTAGACAAATGTCAGTCATTGCTAATAATAATTTTATTTTAAAATTGCTTTGTAGGGGTAAGTCTTGACTGGAGTGAAAAGAGACCAGAATTTGTTCGTGGATATAACCACCCCTGTGGCTGGTTTTGTGTGCCAGTCAAAGACAGTGCGAACCAGAGTCTTTTGACAGGCTATATTCAGACGGATCTATGTGGAATGATTCCTCAGTCGGCAGTAGATACGGCCATGGCAAGCACATTAACCAACTTCTACGGTGACTTACGGAAAGTCTTACAAAAGGAATAATATGTTCCAACTTGCAGTACTGTGATGCCCAACTCAGCTCTTTTCCTTAGCTGCATGGCCTGTAAAAATCATTGATGCCTCTGCATAGCCTATAGAAACATTTGGGATATTTTTGGTCTAGTAGTACAATGTTTTATTTTTAGAGAGGGCATTTCACTACTCTTAAACTTTTATTTGTGCATTGTTGTTATGGCAGTGTCTAGGAATGGAGAGTATGACAGAAATCCACAAAGAAGTAAATGCAGTTCTTTGGTCCAGGTGATTCACAGAAGTTGAATTCTCAGTATGAATATTTTGGCTGCCTGGAAATTATAGTAAGATAAGCTTCATGCTTTCATACTATTTTGTGAAGCATTTTGTAAAATTTTAATTTTTTTGAAAGTAAATGTTAGTGCTTTACTTTTGGTATGTTCTATGTGTTTGCCAATATCTTGAACAAAGGATAAAAGCCCTTCTTTGTATTTTATAAAGATGAACTTCATTGTCAATTGACTTGTAGTATTTTAAGTATTGAAAAGACCAAAAAATGAGAAAAGAGTAGATGTGATAGTAACTACAGATACAATTCAAATATGATTTAATTTTGATATCTAGGTCACATTCTTTTATAATGTCTTTAAAAACATATTTGTACCTTTATTTTGGGATTCCGATGAGCACTTATGCATGAATATAATAGTACAGAAAACTGCCAAATATGCCCTGGGAATACCACACTGACTGAGCAGTGGTCTGGATTGTATGAAATTGCTGGTGATATCCCACAATCACCAATAGAGAATCATCTCTAGAAAGTCAAATTAAATGAACATTCTGTATGTGTTTCAGTTTTAGAAGTATCACCCAACTCACAAAGTATTTCAAGCTGTATCATAAATATTCACAGCTGTGGCATAACTTCAGACTGGAACTATATAGCAAGTGCATTCTTAGACTTATCCAAATGCCTAGATGATATTTCATACTGAGTAGAATGAATTATAATAGGTCCCTTGTTTCTGTGATTGCCTTAAGTCAACATTCCTGAATAATTTTAGCATTCCAAATTATTCTTTGGCTTTTGAACTAACCACCTAGTTTACTTTTAAAATGAAAACTTGAGCCCACTCAGTGGGCCCATGAAAGTCTTTGTGTGTGTATAGGTTTGTGTACATGCACACATCTCCAAATCTATCTCACTGTCAGTCCTTTATGTGTTACTACTACTGTTTCTATTTTTTTGGTGCGTGTGTGAGGTAATATAGGATAAAGTGAGCCCTGGAAATAATTCCATGCAGTCAGGCTGCAAAAAAGCACACAAGTATATAGTGGTTTAAATGCAGGAAAATTTGGTCTGTGTTTTACTTCATTATCTTTTCCTGAGTGTGAAGAAAGACTAAGTTTTTTAGATGCATTTTGACAAAGTGGAAAAAGTGAAGCTATTTTCTGTTTTTAATTTTTTTTTTTTTTTGCTATTGGAGATGATGATGTTCAAAAAACAAACAAAAGGTGAATAATCTCTTCTGCAACAGGGAAAGAAAACTCAATGCTTGTTTTGAGTGTCCATTGGAAATTGTTAAATGTTAGTTTTGACCTCATCTATTTTCCTTCATGTATTTTTATTAGTGTAGAGTAGGAGGTCTCTTCTGTTTCAATATTCTGTCCAGGATAGTGAAGTGCCAACAGTGCCAAACTTTGGTAAAGGATTTGTAGCAAGATGAAAATATAGCAGTAAGAGCTATTACTGCCAACTGCCCATTCTTGCTAATCTAGTGTTGCCTCTGTTCTTAGTGACTTATACCTTCAATAAGTGATCACATAATTCACTGTTGAACATAGACATACTGCAGGTAAAATGACCCTCATGGAAAAGATTTTATTCCATTGAGTCATATGATGAGTTAAAAAATTATATGTGAATCATCCGAAATTTATATGCGGTTTCTAGATGAAATTTTACATCTCCTGGGCTCTAGTTGTATACTTTTTATTCTAAAAGAAAACTTTATAATTTATATGATATATAGTTATCCATTTAAAATATATAATTGAGTAATTTTAAAAACTACATTTACAGAGTTGTGTAACTATCACAACTCAGTTTTAGAACATTTTCATCACCTCAAAAGATACCTTCTTTCAGTTTGCAAACTCATGTAACCAAAGTTTATTGCAGTTGCCAGTATAAAGATGATGAAAAGGATTATAGTAAGTCTTTTTTGATTTTGTTTCTAAGAGTACAGGTATGTGTGTGATTTTAAACTCAGGAACCTTATGATAATGTATTAGATGTTATCTCAAATGTCATCAGAATATAAAAATTTAGCAATGTATCATATGATTGATAATAGCATATACTAGAGTTTGTTGCTCTTCTATAGCAGTGCCACAGGATAAAAAATAATGTAAGCCATATATAATGTAAGTTTTTCTAGCTGCCACATTAAAAAATAAAAATAAGCAGGGGAAATTAATTTTAATAGTATATATTATTTAACTCAATATATCCAAACTATTATCATTTCAACCTGTAGTATAAAAATTATTGAGATAGTTTATATTCTTATTTTGTACTAATTCTTTGAAATGTAGTGTATAATTTGCTGATTTGGACAGTCAGATTTTAAGTGGTCATTAGCCATATGAGGCCAGTGGTTACTGTATGAATAGCACAGTTTTGCCGTACATTTATTACTTTGTCTTGCTATAAGATGAAGTAGACAATTTTGTGAAGTTACTCTCTTAAGCAGAAATCTTTTCTAGCCCCTAGAGCCTAAATGCTTACTAAGTAGGACATCTGGGCTTTAGAAATAAATTAGTAATTGTCAATAAAACAAAAGTTATTGCCCCAAAATATTTTCCTTTAAAGATTCTTTTGATAAGGCAATTGAGATGTGAAAGAATATAATTTGCTCTGTTATTATGTGATTGATTATTTTCTGTTGTTTATAACTACTATGTTTTACAAACTTGTATCTATAGGAAATATTTGAGATAGTGCTGTTTTCAGTGCATAGTGGCTATTTTGTTAAGGAAATTAGTTTCATACAATAAAAATAACTTGTCATAAGTGATACTTTAGCATGAAATACTGCTTTGTGTTGGTAATTCTTGGTTAACCCTTAAAGTTTAAAACAATACTCAGCAAAAATAATTATGAGAAGTTAATGTTCTGCAGTTAATCTGCAGTATAAACTGAGAGTATTAGAATGTAAATGTTAGGAATCTCTTTATCTCAGTGTTCCTTAAGAGTGGATGTATTTGAAATTGTAGATTTCCATGTGTAAAATTATGTCCCAGTTAATAGAATTTTTTTTCCCTTCACTTCCTTTTTCTTTCCTAAAACTTAAGAATATTTTATCAACCCTCAGGTTGAATTCAATTAACATCTCATGCTAAAAACTGTAATTGAGGTTGCCTCTGGAGAAGACAGAAAATACTGCACAATTTAAGTTCCTAATTGCCTATTGACATTTCAGGTCTGAGTAATTCTCTTTGATCTAGATAAAAGTTTTACCTGTTTACCCAGAGCATACTAGCATCCTTAGAAGTAGGTGTTAGATTCAATTTCTTTGAATGAAATGGATTTGAGCTTTCTCAATCCCATAGATAAATTAGAGAAGTTAGTGGAAATCTGAACTTGACCATTAGAATCTGTGTTGTACAATTATTTGTGCAGTGTATCTTCTATGTCTTTCTCCTTTTTTTTTTTTTCAGTGTGAGGGATCAAGCCCAGTGCCTCATGCATGCTAGGCAAGTACTCTACCAATTAGCTACACCCCAGGCCCCAGTTGATCTCATTCAGTTTCTAGAAGTAGGAGGTGATGGTACCTAAGCATATAAAAAACTAGATTAATTCCAAAGCACAAAAAGTTGGAATTATAATTTCCTCATTATTTCATTGTTTCCAAAGATTTTACATATATACCTAAATATTAAATTCACCTCTTGCAATTTAAGAAAAGCTATACTATATATTCTTTTTAAAGAATTTTATTCTTTTATGAAGTAATGTATAAAAGTAGAATATTTAATAAGATAATAGAAGCATGTATTGGTATAAATAAAATGTATATTTATTTTTAAATTGCTATAAAACATATCAAAATAAAATTTCTAGATGCTCTTAATTATTGATCTTGCCCACATAAGCTCCTTTAACCCTAAGGACTAAATATTTAGTTTCATGTATCCAAATTTAACATAGATAACTTAGCTTCCTAAACAGTTATAAAAGAAAAACATAAACCTGGAAAACAAACTTAACAACACATATGCTAACCTCCTGCCAGTGTCTCATATTAGTCACAATACTGCCGAATCTTTGTTATTGTATTAGTCTGCTTTCTTTTACTATAACAAAATACCTAAGGCAATGAACTTATAAGGAGAAAAGGTTTATTTTGGCTCACAGTTCTGGAGGTTCCAGTCCAGAATCAAGTGGCCCTGTGTTTTGGGCCTCTGGTGACAGCAAAGGTAGCACATCATAATGGGAGCATGTGGTGGAGCCAACTGCTTACTTCATGAGTCAGGAAATGAAAAGAAAGAAGAAGAGACCAGGATGCCACAATCTCCTTCAAGAACAGGCTCTCAGTGACCTATGGACCTCCCACTAAGCACCATCTCCCAGTAGCACCAAAGCTAGAACCAAACCTTTAACGCATGGACTTTTGGAGGACATTCAGCATCCAAACTGTAGCAACTATATAACATAGATTAGCCAATGCATTCTGTCCACATTACAATAATATATGGTCAGAGTTTATTGTATGCACGCTCATATAATTGTGCTAAATTGATTAGGGATTATGTATGAAAATAACAAATTACAAGGAGACCCATGACCTATGTTATAAGAAAGCAATTAGGGATTCGTAGAAAATCTGACTATGAAATAGCTTAATCAAATAGGGAGTTATTTTCTTCATTTAATAAATCTGATGCTATCATCTGAATGTCTTCCCTCCAAATTCATGTTGAAGTCCTAACCCCCGAGGTGATGGCTTTAGGAGGTGGGTCTTGGGGAGTTGATTGGGTCACCCTCATAAAAGCATTTAGTGTCCTTTATAAATGAAGCCCAAGCGAGATCCCTTGCCTCTTCTGTCATGTGAGTACTCAGTGAGAAGACACCTACTGAGGAAGCAGGCCCTTGCCAGGCACAGGTCTCCAGGTACCTTGATCTTAGACTTCCTCCAGAAATGCCAGAAATCAGTTTGTTTATAAACCACCCAGTTTATGGTATTCTCTTGTGGCACTCGAATGTACTAAGACATCTGGATATAGGTAAATTATTAATGTTTTTCAGCTGAAGGATGTAAAGTCCAGTATTTGTGCAATTGTTCTTTGTCCTGATCTTTCCCTTGTAATAAAGTAACTGATGAGCCCTGGAAATTACATGTGCATTCAAGTTGAGAAGATGCAGGGAAAAGCATGGTATCTCTCACCTATCTTTCATCAGGAAAGCACAACCTTTCTGAGAAGCCTCCACTAGATTTTCTTCCTAGTAGTCAGCATCAGATGACTACCCATAACTGTAATGGTGGCTGGGGATAGACCTCTTGGAAAGGGGACTGATTGTGACTGGACAGCCAACCACAGGGTCTGCCCTCCAGATCAGCTTTGGGAGCTGTGTATGAGGATTCGTTAGATGCCAAGGAAAGTGATGGCCCCTAAAGTAGAAATGAAAAAGTACTTGTTGATTCTCTTCAAGCAATGTCTTTTGAGCCCCTTCTAATGGCAGACGCTGCATGGCTATCCTTCACTGAGGAAATGAGGTGAGGGAGGTTGTTAATGGTTGGTGTTAACAACCCTTATGGTTTGTTAGTGGTTGGTGTCACGTGGCATCCAACAAGAACGATCATGATTGTGTCATAGTCATGTTTGCTCTGGAGTAAAGGGTCCATGTGGAAGGCATTCATACCCAGTAGATGACAAAAAACTGCTGAAGAATGTGGACTGCAAATCTGTCTCTGAAGTAGAGAGTAGAGGTGGGTCCATGCTACTTGTGTTACCAGCTGTACAGATGCTTAGAGAAGAGCAGACTCCTATGATAAAGATATGGAGGAAGCAGAGGTTATAGGTACCAAAATAAGCTTTTATTCATATTCTTTTTCAGGAGCTTTGCCTTTCTACTTGTATTGTGCTTTGGTGGCATTTCTTAAGTATGGGGCAGCTGACATTTTTATTAAAGGAAGTAGTCTAGAGGTTGTGCAAAGCCAGATGAAGTAAAAATAAGATGCATTTCACATCATATTAAAATTTTATTTGCTAATGGAAGAGGTTTTTCTAAACTATTTCTCAATTGAGAGGTCTTTGGTTAGGATAAGAGTTATCTTTTCAGCAAAGCCAGGAGTTTGGACCTAATATGAGGACAGCAATATGCAATTCTGAACTTCAGAACTTTTGACATATCATTCCCTTCACCTCAAATATTTCCAAAATTATGTTTGCTTATTCATTGAGTGGCCATGCTCAAGAAATACTTGCAAATCATGCTGCCTTCTTAAGAATCAACATGGATTCTTTTTCTCTCCCAATCTCAGGTCCTGTAGGTCATTTTGAAGTGACCACTGAGCATCACTTGGCCCAACAGTTCCATATTAGCATTACTTTCTTAGAGTAGATTTCCCCAAATACAGAAAAAGTTTTATGTAATGTTCCTGAGAAAAGAAAAAGAACTGAGACTGTATTACTATCCAGCTATCAAATATGTTTGTGGAGAATATGCAAAAATGCGTATGCTATAAAGACTTGATATAAAAACTTTTATAATATGGTTATGAGTAGAAAAAGTAAACTAAAACTAGGAAAAACATTATTTTCGGAAAGTGTCGTAGTTTTGTGCTTTTCTGTATTTTCAAATTTTTATAATGAAAAGTAAGTTTATATATGAATTGCTGCAATTGTGTCCAGTGAATTGACTTTCCAGTGGTCAGAGAATTGGCTAAGAAATGGGTGACTCTGGTCTATTGCCTTCTCAGCCACTGCCAACTGCAAACTTATGTAAGCCATTACCTTTCTAGGTACAATACTTTCCTTTAAATAAAATGAATTTGTATTAAATAATTACTAATGTCCTTTTTTAATGATTTTGTAATTTTACCCTAAAGAAAATAAATATTTGAGCACTCAGTGTTAAAGAATACTATGAAACTCAAAGTATAATTTTATCTGAAAGAAGCATTCAACTGCATATTTCAGATATAAGGAAAATGTCCATTGTGTCTCTCTTGAATCGTGGTAACATTTCAAATCATAGAATGCAAAATTTTGGTAGGTTCTTAGATGATTTATTATCATACTGTACATGCAAATTACACATTTCCCAGTAGCAAGGCATACACTTCTTTTGGCGTGTCTGACAGCCTGAGAAAACTCGCACAAAGTAACATTGTTCCTCAGTAAAGTCTACACTTAGTCTACCAACATCCATTTTGCTCATGTCACATAGTCTTTCTTCAAGTTCCTGAAAAACACCCCCCTGACAGTGAACATATTTCATCATTGGATCATCCAACTGAATCTACGAAGAAGCCACAGTGAGCTCTTGTGTCACCTACCCCAGGCTTTGGTCAATTAGGAAAGCCAATGACTGAAGTGTACCATCCATGGAGAGGAGGAACTCTGCTCAGTCACCACCACTGAAGAGTATGGTAGCTCAACCAAAGCAAATGGGCATGGTTTTGATGAATTCTCTACAAACATTTTCTATATTTACAGTTATGGCCAGGCCAGACTTCATATATTTACCTAAAAATATTGTAATATATCTTTGTATTAAGGAGTCAATAGCACCATTTTGGCAAGTTTTAAAAATGAAATGTTTACAGCTCCTTTTTCAGTGCTTTGTAATTAGAAGTTGGGTAGGTAGCCTATAATCTTAGCTGTATACACTAAGATACTTTGTCCTCCAAACCCTACAGGCTCTTGTTTTAGCTAATGACTTGCAGTCTAAACTACTGAAAATGTATGTTTCCTCTATGTGATGGAATTCCATTAGTCTAACCTTCCATGCTGCTGTTGAGCTGTTTATGGCCCTTTACTCCAGAAAGCTTTTGAAAACTCAGGAATACACATTTCACATGGAAAAAAGACTGGCAAGACATCCCAGATAATGTCACATAAGCCCAAAAACCTTGCATAGAAAGTTTTTCTTTCTCAAGGCCTGCTAACCTATGTTTTCTGTATCCTAGTGGTGTCTCTGCTTCTTAGTTTCTCTTCCTATCACTCAGACGATCTTTGTCTCCCTCTTCATTTCATTTACTTTGAGAAATAATGCAGCCATTCACTAATTAGACATTATCAGAGATAAGCAAAATTACTATCAACTAAAAGTAATCATAATGTAATTTGATTCTAATTTGCACATATTTTTAAAAAAAAATTTCTTAAAGATGAATGTAAAAATACTGCCTGGAAAGAGGGAATTACTAACAAAGGAGAAGCAACTGGGCCTTTCTTCCTCCTCATTTAAAAGGAAGCTGTGTGCTCTGCCCAGATCTGGTATTAGAAAGACTCTCCTTTGTATTCTGAGAGATTAAAAAATAAACTCCTCAATGTAAAAAAAAAAATACTGCCTGGAACAAGTGACACACAAAGGAATTTATAGACAGATATGTAAATGGGACAAAAGAGAGGGATGAAGAAGAAATGAATTGACAGAACCAGCTTGATGTTTGGGGGAAGCAATACAGATATTTTTTAACTTTATTTTATAAGATTTGACTTTGTTCAAGTTGCCTTTTGACATCTAAACTTTCAAGTAGAATTCCATCTCAAATCTGAAGAGGATTTTCTTGTTAGGTCCATTAGCTGAAAGGGTTGAAACAACAACAGTAACCTTGATTTGGGTCCCTGTTAGCAAAGCGTTAGTGGTTGTCTAGAGTAACAGCATTTTTAGAGATTAGAGTTTTGCAAAAGTTTTGTAGTGTACTGTGCTTTGTCAATGGAGACCTGGCCAATGTGGTTTTGGCTTTCAGTGACCGAGTTTTGCTTTAATCGATGACTTGCAAAAGTATCTTTGATGTGTTGGTTTTATTCTGCTTCAGGTAATCCAAATTAGCCAAAGACGTAGAGCTAGATGCTCTTGAAGGAAGGCTGTTTCTATGTCTACCAAGAGTAAGAAAGGAGCAAGGAATACAACTTGCACAAGATCTGAGACCCGACTGCAGATGTAGCAACCCCGTGGAGTTCAGTCTTTCCTGCTTCACGTTATTCCTTCACCACTTGGCCCTGCATTTCTCCAGTCTGTCTATGCTCAGGCCAATCCTCAGCCAGACCTGGCCTCCTTCTCCTGTCTATCTGCAGAGATTCTTTCCATCCTTCAAATCAGCTTGTGTTCCATGAAGCTTTTCTTGTTCGTTCCTGGCAGAAGGGAGTTTTCCCCTCTTCCGCCCCTACAGAGCTTGCAACCTGCCTAGATTTAGCACAGGCTGTATATGTGCATCTGCCTTTTCTTTCCAACTAAAAAGCACATTCCTGGAGTGGGGCACTGGGTTTAATTCATCTCTGACTCCTTCATTGCATGTAATAGTTTTTCAATGAAAGTTTGCTAGAAAAATGAGTTCCTGGAATGGGCTACTTTGGGAAGCTTTAAAATTAGCAAGTTATTTCCTTAAAAGGTGCTTTCACTGTAGGCCTAATAACTCCTATACTGTTCATTTCCAAGAGGAAAACTAGCTATTGCCTTTGGTTTATTCATTTTTAAGATATTTAAGTCCATCCACGACTGCCTTGAAACTCTGAGCAATCTCGAAGATGGACAAGTTGGAATGTAAAACTCGAATTTATATTTTGTCATCTTTCCCCTCTTCCATTTCCATAGTCTCTTTCCTACACGTGAACCACTTGTGAATGGTTCATGTCTTTTGTTTCTGACTTCTATAATATATCCTGGAGGCTACATGATATTGATTATGCAACAGTTTAAAGAAAACAGTATATTACTTAGAGTCATGATATAACTTTAGATATTCCTAAGTATAGGTTGATAATGGGGTTTCTACTCATTATCTCATTTGTATCCTTTGGCTACAGATGTTCAAAGTCAAACTGGAACACAAGAATGCCTAAATTTCTCTCAATATCTGTGTCACCTGCTTCCCTTAAGGCAGATATTTTGAATGAATAATTTCTCTATGACAGAAATAGACTACGAAAAGAGCCCTTTTTGGATTTCTAAATATGTAAGGAAAGGAAAGCATTTACCGAAGGCCCTCTCTTTTCAACAGAATGAAATTTAGAACACTCAGAAAAGTATGGTGATTTGGAAGTAGCTTCCTTACGTAAAAGAGTTGGCTATTTGCCTGTTCTCTGGGTTCTTGGTGAACAAGCCAATGTCACAGAATATCAAATAATAAAGTATATTATTTCCCTGCGGGGTAGTTCCTAAAAATTATAATGGAAATCTGATTGATATAAATTGCTTCAGAATATTCTGATTCAGAACCAAGGTCTCTCATTTCTTAGCTTACTAAGCAACAGCTTCAGGTTGACTTAAATGCATACAAATTCTAGTGAAGGTCATATCTATGATTCTTAAACATATGATTCTTAAACATATGATTCTTAAAATATGCTCAAAGTACTAGAAGTCTTAACTTCCACTCTCAACTAACTAAATTCATACTGTAAACTTCCTTTTTGGGCAATGATATCATTTTGAATTTTTGGTTCTGTAGAGAAATTTCACTGTTTTGTCTTCAGCGCAATTATTGTTGTGAGATCCTCTGTAACAGGAAACAAGACTCACTTAACTTCCTAAGCAGCAAATGAGAGGTAGGGGGAAAAACAAAATCCAGTATGAGAATGCAGTATGAAATATGCGTTCCTGGAGGTCATCAAGAAGCCTGAGGTGCCACTATCACAGAGTGGCATTATGATGTGAGACTATAATGCACCAATAAGTTTTTTAAAAAGCATGAGGTGCTATGAAAAGCCAGACTCATCAATTTTTTTTTCTATAAAGAGCCAGATGAACATTTTAATCTTTGTAGGTTGTATGAGCTCTGTTGAAAATATTGAAGTTTTTCCTGGGAACATAAAAATAGCTATCAACAAGAGTTTGGCTGTGTTCCAATAAAAATGGGCCTTTGAAAGATTTTCTTTATGAGCTATAGTTTTGCCTGACTCCTAAAAACATCTTTGGAGATTTAAATTTAGTTCCTTGAGGAATTATGTGGAAATTCCTTCTTTAAAAATATGCATGTATGTTTTATATGTATATCTCAAAGACCAGAGATACAAAATGATTGACATGCAAACAAGAATAGAAACCTCACACACTAGCTCTTTTATTAACATAGCCCTTTGCCTGTACGTTTAGCTCTTTGAGCACAAGGAATTACTTAACTCCCTAAGTTAGCTGTCACCACTAACTGAACTCATAAGACATTTAAAATTTTTGAGGGAAATAGCAATATCTGTTGGACAGAGAATGAAGGACTACTATTATGTCATTTTTATCTAACTACCTAGTAAACTGACATATTTTGGCTTACAGAGGACTTTGAATACTGATACTAAGGACCATGAAAAGAAAAAGAAGCACGAATATGCTATTTGAAATCTATGCTACTGCAGAATAGATATATTGTAGGCATGTACACTAGGTCAGGATAAAAGGTGGTTATGAGATGATAATTTTCAATTTATGGTCATACTTATTGTATCCTTTATAAAACATTAACTATTATCCATGTATCAAGGAAAAGACAAAGGGCAGACTTAAATTTTTATCATGCACAACTGATTGCTAGAGTTAGCTTAGGAAAAACAATAACTTTCAAAAAATCTAATATAAAGTCTATTGTATTCAAGTAGCTTGAAATAATATTTTAAATGGAAGATAAAGATTATTCAATCTGTCCAAAGGGTAAAATATCTATCACTTTTAACACAAGAATCACAGCAAAGATCAGATTGAATACAAAGGTCTCAAATCTATAGCTTTTTAAGAGCAATCATCAAAATGCACTGAAAACAACTATTTATAGAACAGTGTGATTTTTGCAGCCTTAGCATTGCTGTTTGAAGTTTTTTTGTTTTTGTTTTGTTTTGTTTTGCGGAACTGGGGATTGAACCCAGGGGCATTCTAACTCTGAGCTACACCCCCAAACCTATTTTTTATTCTTTATTTTGAAACAGGGTCTCACTAAGTTGCAGAGAGCCTCACTACATAGTTGATGCTGGCCATGAACCCACGATCCTCCTGTCTCAGCCTCCCAAGTACTGGGATTACAAGCGTGTGCCACCATACCTGACTTTGTTTGAAGTTTTAAATGAATTCTGGGCCAAAAAGGACCCCATGTTTCTCTATCTGATCTGGGATACTTCTGCCAGTGCTTTGGAAGACCTCACAGTCCTAGACGATGAGCCTGATGGCCGTAGGGATGAAACACAACATTCATTTGGGACCAATGGTAGCAAACCAAAACAAGGAAAGAGCTAACAATTGGTGCAATCTCATTTTCTCATTGCTGACCAATAGCGATATATTATATCCACACACATCGCTTTCAGTCTTTCAATCAGAGCATGAGAAGTGGTTTTCTCCCACTTGGCTTATTAGAGCTCAGCCAGGTAGGATGCTTGGAATCTTCTCTGGAGCAGTGCCTGATTCTTATGAAGTTGTCAGATGGGCCACTTTCCTGGTAGGCGTTCTCTCTTGCCCTGTGTGGACCTCTGGGCCAGATGACAAGGAACAGACTATCAGGAAGGAAGCTAAAATCATGCGATCAAGCCATCTGGAGTATAACTCAGAGCATTTTAAAAAATTTTAATTTTTAACCAAGTATACATTAATCAAGTTTGTTTTTGCTCCCCAAGATAAGTATAAAAATGGTTGGACTGAGATATGATTTCAAGAAATATCCACAAGAAATAATAATGACAAAGTCATGCCCTTAATAGGTCAAAATTATATTAAGAAGAAATTCTGATCTTGTTCATCATTAGGAGGATGTAACTAATATCTCTCCAGGGTTTCTTTCTTTTTTCTATTTGTCAATGAGCGGGAAACTAAACCTGAATATGTGAAGGGAATAAAAAGAATTAAGCACTTTTTATAGAAAATTATTGGGTGCATTTCTACTTGTCATGTGATTATGAATTATAATACCAATATGGCAATTACATGTGCATAACTATTTTTTAAAAAAACACTGAAGACACACAAAGAGCTAAACATTAAGCAGTGTTCAACTGTAGTAAATGCTCAAATGTTAGCAATGGCCCCAGACATGAACATATCAGTGATGAACATTAAGGAAATTGGAATATGACCTAATAAACAGTTATTATAAGATATTACAAATCCTATTACATGAATGAATGTCTGGAAACTCTGCAGATCTCAAGTAGACCCAGATAACCACCAGGCTGAATACTCAGCAATGACAAGCAAATTACATAATGGCATTGTAATTGTGTAAAGGACTCTGTTCTGTATATTTGTCATTTGTGTATGGAAACAACCTTCATCAAGAAAAACATAGTGTTAATTCACTTTGTTGACCTCTTTCAAAAAATGTTTTTGAATTGGCTTTGCAAGAATAATCCTAAAACAGAATAAATGATTTGCTAATTTTATCCTTTGCCTTTTCTGGCATTTGCTTTCTTTTTCCAACTTGAAATGCAACCAGCTGTTTCTGTGCAATAAAAACCGAATTATGAAACAAAATGGCTCTCTTTATATGTCCAGCCTGTAGGCAACTCACGATCAGTTACCTTGCATGTAAAATTGGAAATAGGCATTACTAACCATTCTAAGTTACAAAATATGTTTAAAATACTATGTAATTGAGGTCACAGTAAAAGGCAAACTATTCCTTTTTTATTTTTTTTTGTCTGCCACTAAAAATCACTATAGAATCTTGATTATTCTAAAATCAGTATGTAAAAAAATTTTGTTTTTGAATCCACATGTAATGGCAGTGTTGATTAAACCTTTCTAAAGAAATCTAAAAAAAAAATGCTGGCCAATAGTCATATTCCCATTTTAGGGACAAGTGGCACGATAATGCCATCTTTGTACAATCTTCATCATGTTTCAGTAGATTTCTAGAAACACGTGTTGCTTGTGTCCCAAGGATGGTGTCCAGCTTAGTCCAGAACTACAAAGTTGTGTTATTCCTCAATAGAGACACATGGATGCCCACAGTAGATACTGGTAAGCAAGAATGCTGTTGGCTGTATGGCAGTACTCAGGATACTCTAGTTAGCATTCCAAGGCTCAAAGAGGGATCAAGAGGTACCAGGGCCAAAAGACAACTTAGCAATGCCCAGGAAAATGTTGTTCTTTGAAGTATGTGGGGAAATACTTCACAGAGGCACATGGATGGGCAGGAATAGTCAATAGTTTTTTACTTCTTTCAGTCTGTAACATTTCTGAAACATTTTCCTCTTGGCCTCTTTCCAACTCATCAATGTGGAAAAAGGAGGCAGCTCAGATATAAACATAGGAATTTAAGCATCACTTTGCTTAAAATAAAAAGTATTCTAGACCAGTGGTGTCTAATATAGTAGCCATTAGCTACATGTGGGTTTTGACTGCTTGATGTTTTAAAGGTGTGACATACACTCCTGATTTTGAAAGCTTAGTATAAGAATAAGCAATCCAAAATACCACATTGTTTTAATGATGATTATATATTGATGTAATAATTTTGCTATATTGGATTAAAGTACACTATAATAAATTTATGTTTTTAATGTGGCTAATAGGAATTTTAAAATTACATGTGTGGCTCCATTATATTTATATTAGCACTTGTTCTGAATATTAACTTCTACAACCATCTTATTCTAATTTCTACTTCCTATTTATATGTCCCTGGGACAATCAGTTTCATAAAAATTTGAGAAAAAGACTATGACATTTTTGGGGGGAGGGTACTGGGGTTTAAAACCAGGGGCATTTTACCTCTGAGATACACCCCCACCCTATTGTTTTTTAATTTTGAAAAGAGTCTTATTATGTTGCTGAGGTTGCCTTCAAACTTGCAATCCTCCTGTCTCAGTCTCCTAAATGCTGGGATTACAGGCATGTGCTACCACACCTGGCCTATTGGACTTTTTAAATGAGGGAAATAGTTCAAGATTGTTTTTCACAGTAAAAGAATCTAGTTTATGCTGATATCTGAACTTCTCAAAATAAAAAATATCATAATATGATAATTGCCAGCTTTAAAACACAAAATGTAATTTATTGTTCTTTGCTGAAATTTTAAAAATTATTTTTCTTTGTGACTACACTCAATTAAGAGTATTGTTATGAAGTACTTTTTCAAATTAAGTATCTGATATTTGTCTATGTCTATTTAGCTAAATAACCTTTAAGATAGATAATATATCCCATTTTCGTAAGCAACGTAAATGTTAGCTCTTCTTTTAAAAAATGGTAGCAATTATCTTTGGATTGCATTTCTATGAAATCTGAATAATTTAACTGAAATGATCATTTCTATACAAGTTTGACTTGCTTCCCACTGAGACAACTAAATTAGTCACCATATAGGCCTTATCAAGACTTGATGTTTAACATAGGAGTCACAATTTAAAACCTCTATTGACATTTATAGAATGCAGTTTACAGGTTATAAAAGATAGAGGGAATTACCCTCACACTCTTGAGTACTCCCAAAGAATTGTCATGGGCACTCATTTAAATGGGTAAATTCTGAAACAAACATCAGATCTGGTGATTGTGGTGCTGTTCCTATAGTCCACAGGGCCAACCAAAGTGCAGTCAGCCCCAGCGTTGGAATGAGGACACCTGCCCTTGGAACATAAGGGCGGGATGGGAGAGTTGATGTGGCCTGATCTTCCAACTAATTGCCACTTTCCAACAAGACCCCTATCCTCTTTTCTTTGCCTTTCTGGTATATATCTGCTAAGTTTTGTGGAGAATACACTCAGAGATTGCTTTTCTTAAATGTAAATCTTAATGCTTATTGAAGAAGTCATTCTTAAAGTTAAAAATAGTGAGCCCTTTATAACCGCCGAAATATGAATGTTGAGAGGGAATAATTAAAATAGGAAGGAAGAAAAGAGGGAAGAAGAAGATAAATAGTATTAGTAGAAGTAAATCAAAATCAAAGATCATGTGCTTCCCAGAGAGTTTTCCTCCATGTCAGTGACTTATCAGATTCCAAACTATGGAATACAAGCTCCCCTACCTTATTTACTTATCATGAGAATAAGAGGAAATTTGTCCTTGGAATGCAGAATGTGTTGGGATCCAAGAGCCTTCAGAAGCCAGAGGCTTAATTTCATTTTCCCCATATAATAGTTTTGAAGAGGAGCCCAAAGAATTTAAGTTTTTTAAAATTTTATGAGGATTTTTATAGGCTAGTCATTTTTACTGTCTTCATTTTGGACTTTGAAAAGAATTCATTTTTAATAGTAAGGAAACCCACCATAAAGGTACTACATTACACTGTACAATATTTTGATAAAATTTTCACTTCAATTTGAGGTACTTGGATTTGCTATAATTTATATAATGGAAAAATATTCCTACATAAGCCAAAGAAAAATATTTAGTCTGGGAAAATGATAATAAAATATTTAATCTAATATTCTAGATCTTCAAGAGTCTGATTTGAAATAGTGTCTTCTTTGTTTTTGTTTGGTTAATAAGATAAATAAAAATTATTTTGTGCTAAATTTCTTGACCTGGAAAACTTTGAAACTACACTGCAAAATGCAGGCCCTTTCATTTCAAGTATGAGGAAAAGATATACTATCTTTTCATAACTATTTCATAATTATATTTAAGTTTATAAACAGTATATCTAGATAATCATCAATTGGAAAGGGAAAAAAAGGTTTTTTAAACAATAGTTTTATTCTAGTAAAGATGATAATGAATGATCTGATAATGGAATATATTATTCCCATTCTGTTCAAACACTTTGGCATTGATCCATGGAATAGAGTTTTCTAAATATTTGAAACTTGGTAATTATTGATCTAGCCATAAAAATGTTCTTATCTGTAAGGTTGTATAAATCCATGAGCAAATATAGTTTTATCTGGAAAACGTTACTCTAAGTCCCAGTTTTCTTTTATTTTCTTCCCTAAATTTCTTTATTCTTCCCTAAATTTTGTCCATCTGAATGACTTTTTACTGAAGAGCAGATGAAGAAAGGATGAAACTCATTATGAGTTTATAAAATACTTTCTCCAGGATTTAAAATGGCATAAATTTATGATAGGACATTTTGATTATTATTAATATAATGTCCAGGAGTAAAAATAAAAATAAGACATTCTCCACATAAACTTTAGGATTCATGGCCCTTGTAAGTATCCTTTAATATCTTACCATTGTAAATGGAATTTTCTTTTGCACATACTGTACAGTGATCACCTATAACCACCCCCCCCTTTTAAACAGTTTGCCACATGAAAGATGAAAAGTAAATATTGGGAAAGTCATGGAAATATGTTTTGTAGCACTACCTAATATTAGTTGAGCAGCACTTCAAAGGAATTACTGCCTAGTGAAGAAATCCAACAGAAATGGGATGGCTAGGTTTTCAAAGAAAAATTAATTTGTTACTATCCACTTCAAATGTCTGCCACTAATTGCTGAAATGGATTTTTTTAAAGTGTTGTGTTTACTTGCAGTTTCAAATTTAACTCATCTGTATTAGGTATCCATTACATGCCATAGAAAACACTATTATTTTCATAAAGCAGTCACATGCATTGAGGTTAGGATTACCGACTGGTATATATGTATTTTTTTTTTTTGCACCTCAAAAACAGAATCACTATAGTGCATATCATGCTTCCACACCTTCCTTGTTGAAGGACAAAGTACATGAAATGCCAAGGTTTGGCTTCTAGATCTGAAGGAAGCTGGCTTAGTACTCTGGCAGTATCACATCTTGCTGAGGAACTCCAAGTCCCACACCAGTGGTTTCCTGCCCTTCTATGGGGGCTGCTGCTTCCTCCACAGTCTTCGACTTCTCCTCCACTGGGACCTCCTCTCTTTCTGGGTCAGCAACCTTCATCCCATCCTCCAGTGCTTCGGAAACCAGTTTGGGGGCCTCCTCGGCACTTATATCTGCATCTTTCACCTCCTCTACAGGCTGCACCTTCATCATCTCAGCCTCTGCCCCCTCAGCTGCTGACGGGGGCCCATCTTCTTGGATCTCCTTTCCTTCTGGAAGAGCTTTGATGTCCTCTTTGCTGTCTTGGGCTGGAGATGGTTCTTGGCTAGCCTTGTGGCTCTCCTGGAGGCTATGGCTGCTGCTGCTGGCACTTCCCAACCGGGAAGAGGCCACCACAGCCTTCACTGCTGCCTGTTTGGAGACAGAAGAATGTCAAGTGTTACCTCCACTTAAAATCCAGAATCAGAGCTGAACTTCTACTTTGTTTTTTAGGGAGTGTGACTTAGAGGTTAGTGTTCAGTCTTTTAAAGTACATTATCTCAATATCATTGGTTGGATGGAAATTTGTTTGGAGAATGAACAGCAAAATCTCTTGAATCCTAAATTGGAGCATTGAATCATCTGGGTAACTGAAAGCCTGAGTAAATGTGTTTGCCCATGGGTGACTAATCTAGAAGTTTAGTTTGTTTCACAAGGTATTTGTTTCATGGAACACTAGCTCCATCGATTTTCACAGATATTAAGAAGATAAAAGTTTCATGGTTAAATTAGCTTGAGAAATCCTGGGCTAAGTCAACATTATTTAATCCAGGGTATTTTATTTTATTTTTTGGTGGTACTAAGGATTGAACCCAGTGACATTCTATCTCTGAGCTAAACACTCAAACATTTTTTTTTAAATTTTGTTTTGAAACAGAGTCTTGCTAGATTGCTGAGAGTCTTGCTATGGTGCTGAGGCTGGCCTTAAACCTATTATCTTCCTGTCTCAGCCTCCCAAGTACAGGGATTGCAGATATACATCATGACCCATGGCTAATGCAGGGTATTTTAAATTTATTTGACTATGGGGCCCTCAGATTTTAAAAATCTGTATGAGTCAATGAAAATCAGCTGAAAAAGACTCTAATTTTGACCTCTATCTCTTCTTTGAGATCCTGTGTTTAGTTAGTCTTAAATAAAATTATGTCAAGAAGGGCCTCTACTTTCTATCCTATAAGTATTCTCTGCAAATAGATTATATTTTGGTGAATCAATTTTTGTATAATTTAAATAACTTTAATATCTTTCAGGAAAAACATAGTAATTATTTAAATTATGAAATATAGTTTCAAAAATATTTCCTAATGCTCATGTACTCAGAAAACAACCTGTGGAATAAATATCAATTCCTGAACAATGCTGCTCAAACAGTTCAGCCTTAATTAGATGAGAAGCAGCAATAATATATTTGATGATTAAGTCTCAATATATAGCACATTTCCCCTATTAATAATGAATGAATGAGAGGGTAACAAAACTTTAAGTGTAACTATGTCAGAATCATTGGGGATTTCTAAGCAGGAATTTCCCCTGGTGCCATAGGAAGTGATAGTAGTACTAGAGGAAGAACAAATTCTCTTTTTTTTTAAACAAAACATACTATATGTCATTTTACCTTAAGCTTGCGCCGGGCGTTGAATTCTTGGAGCTTCTTCTGAGCGGTATCCATGTGTACAAAGTTGGCTGCTTTGCCTGTGACCCACGGGTGCTGGAGAGCTTGAAAGGTGGTCAGCCGTTTCTTGGGATCCAAAACAATCAACTTTCTTACCTGAAATAATCAAGAAACATAGACTTAGGGAAACATTTATGGTGCCTGGCCTTGCCCCCAGCTGTGAACTTCTAGGTCTTGTTCTATTTTCCCAGCAGTAGCACTAATTATAGCTTTCTAAAAAGTGTTTAAACTGTCGGGTCACTGAGGGTAGGAACGAAGGGCTTCAGGTAGCAGTAACTGAGGGAGACCAAGAAGACAGTGGGGTGTACAACCTGAGACCCCAAACTGGCAGGCTGGTTTCCAGCAGAGGTCAAAGAAACAGGTCCTGGCTCGCCTGTGTTTCTTTGAAGGCAGAACCAGCATCTGAACAATTCTGGTCTGTACCTCACAATCACCTGGAATTCAGAACTTAAAAGACATCTCCATGACAACAGAATCATTCATGCCTCATCATTCTAACTGTAGGGATTAAATGGCAAACAAGAGGGATAGTAATCCAAGTAGTCCAGCCCCTACTGGAATACTACTTTATGATTCTCTCATATAGTTCTTTCTCTCTAATCTCTGGAGACTATTTCAGCCAAGAGTTTGAGTCAATGTCATTTTAGAATCATCGCATAAAGAACTAAATTCACCCAATGGTAACCAATTCTGAGAGGTTTACTTCTACTTCTGAGGATGAGCAGACAATAAACAACAAATAAGATAATCCCCAGTCCTGGGGAGGCTGAGACCTGAGGATTCAGGTTCGTGGCCAGCCTCAGCTATTTAGTGAGGCTCTCTGCAACTTAGTGAGACCCTGTTTCAAAATAAAGAATAAAAAATAGGACTGAGGATGTAGCTCACAGATAGAATGCCTCTGGGTTCAATCCCCAGTACCACCAAAAAAAAAAAAAAAAACCAGAAAAGAATGGGAGATTAATTAGCTAATACATTAATTTTAATTAGTTATTTAAATTTATTAACTTAAAAAAGGCACTGTCCATTAGTTAGTTAAAAATGAATTTGTTTCATTTTGTTTTGGTAACACTTACCAAGTCCTTGGCATTTAGAGATACTTCATCCCACCAGGGGGAGATAAAGTAATATTCACAATTCAGAATTCTCCTGAACATGAACTGATCTCCTCTTTCATCATAGAATGGTTCAAATCCACAAAGTCTAGAGAGAAAAAAAAAAAAAATAAATAAATAAATAAATAAATAAACAAGGAATAAAATTTGTTTAAAAGACTAAGTATATTTCATCAAATTTCTGCAGAAATTCAAGGCTTTCTTTTTTACAAATTCCTTCTATAAAAGCAAAGCTACTCAGCAGTATGTAATTGCCTTGGTAAAATTCACTATGAGAGTATAAACACACAATACATCTCTAGGAAATAAGAATAGTGCAAAGGGATTTCTGAAAAAAGCTATTATTATTATTATCATTATCATTATTATGACACAAAGAACAATAATGATAGCTAACATTATTATAGGTACAATGCTGAAGGTTTTCCATGGATTTTTCTTTCACGAGCGTTAAGAAGACAGAGCTCCAACTTAGTATAAGATGGAAGAGTTGAGATTTTGAGAGTAAAGAAGCTAAAAAGTAGAAAGAAAAGAGCTTTTATTAATTTCTATTTTAATTAACTAATTAACTTTGGTACTGGAGATTGTACCCAGGAATATTCTACCTCCAAAGCTACAGCCCCCCACCCCCCAGCCCTTCTTAGTATTTCTTATTTTGAAACAGAGTCTCACTAAGTTTCTGAGTCTGGCCTCAAACCTGCTACCCTCCTGTATCAGCCTCCCAAGTACTAGGATTACAGATGTGTGCCACTGCACCTGGTTTTTTTTTTTAATTCATTTCTATTCATCTCTATTCACTGAATTCCTCCATAAAAATGAATAAAGTGTGGCCAGGCATAGTGACACATATTTTGAATCCCAGGTACTTGGGAGGCTGAGGGAGGAAGATCGAAAGTTTGAGGCCAGCCTGGGAGGCTTAGTGAAATCCTGTCTCTAAGTTAAAAAGAAAAAAAAAAGTTAAAGAGGAAAGGGGTATGTTTTCTCTAACATGGGCAAGCTTGGAAGTAACTGGGATACCAGAGAGACTCCTGATAATGGAGGAGAAACCTCACTGGAGCCAAGGAAGTGGTCTAAGGGAAAGGGAGGGGGAAGACTAAGGTTCATTAATGGAAATACTACCATGGACTATGTGTACATATGTGAAAATACCAATGTCAATCTCAGTACTCTGTATTGGGAAGAAGAGAGATGGGAAGGTGGCAGGAGGGGGGGGCACTTAGTGCTGTGTGCATGTGTGTCATTGTCAACATAATTTACATTTTGATGTGATACTATAATACACCAATAAAAGCACACTTTGGGTTCAAGTGCCCGTACTATAAGAAAGAAAGAAAAAATAAACGTGTAAAATATGATATTTTCATCCCCTCCTAGTTTGGATTTGAGTGAACTAAGACAAGAGCTAAAAGTGTTGTCAGGGATATCCTTCATTTTTTTTTTTTCTTAATTCATTGACCAGAATCATCCAACAGAGATGACCTACCTCATTACTGTATGTGACCCTCTTTTTTATATACCTTAAATTCATTCCACCTACATTCAACTTCACTTTCCACTACAGGGTCAGCATCAAAATGAATGGGGAGAGTGGAACAAAAGGAATGGAGAAACACTTCTGGCATCCTAAAGACAGAGAGAGGAAAAGGGAGTGCTGGTCAGGATCACCAAGCCCTACCCACTGTTTAAAGACAGGTGGAGGTTCTGGAATCACCAGGGACCAAAGGGGAAATGTGGAAAAAGAGCTCAGGCCAGCGCTTGTGTTACACATCTTGCTTTAAAGACAATGGGGGAAAACACTAAATTAGAAGATGTCTCCTTTCTGGGCATGTTGTTCACGCCTGTAATCCCAGGACCTGGGAGGCTGAGATAGGAGGATCACAGGTTTTAGGACAGCCTCAGCAACTTAGTGAGACCTTGATTCAAAATAAAAAATAAAATAGGGCTGGGGATAAAAGTCAGAAGTAGAATGTCCCTGGGTTCAGCCTCAACTACCCGAAAAAAAGAAAGAAAGAGAAAGAGAGAAAGAAAAAAAAATGTCATTTCAAATTCTTCCTTCAAACATCCCTTTTGGTACACAGCACGACAAATTCAAGTGCATCTTTATAATGGCCTTTTAGGAAGAAGTAGCTTCTTGCGTTCTTTTGCTCATGGAATGTTGCATTGGGAGAATCTTTGTTTCTTCCAAATGCTCTTGAGCCAGCCAGAAAAGGCAAGACGTGAGAGTGTCAAGGCCTAAATTCCCTGCTGCACTGGGCTGCTCCTGATCTACCTGTGGAGGGAAAGCCTAAGGAGAAGGGGGTGCACATCCAGGCCCAGACAAGGGTAGGCACTTTCCTACCCTTGTCTGGCTTTCCCAGCCCTCTACAACACCAGAAAGGATGGCCTGCTGCTGGTTAATCATGATGAAATCAGCCAACTTTCCAGACAGAGTGTGGGAAGCTCCCTGCATTTCTCCTTCTGAACATCTGAGAACGAAGAGTATAATTAAGTTAGAATGCTCAAATGCCTTTTCTTTCATCTCAGCCATGTCAATGAATTTGTGCTTTGGTGACAGAGGTAAAAAGTTTATGTTGTGTCAGCCTGAAATGCCAAAAAAAAAAAAAAAAAAAAAGAAAGAAAGAAAATATGGTAATATTTTAATTTTAACAATGACAGTTTGGGAATATGTGTTCTGTAGGGTGGCTCCAAGCCTTTGGGAAGAACTGTAGTGTTAAAACTTGAGAGGGTTTGATTTTCTGATGCTATGTGGTTTTGATATGATCTTTTTGGTAGTCAGGGGCTGAGTCCTGTAGATTTAAAGGAGCCAGACTTGGTGGCGTACACTTGTAATCCCAGTATTTGGGAGGCTGAGACAGGAGGGTCGCAGGTTTGAAGTCAGCCTCAGCAATTTAGTGAGGCCCTCAGCAAGCAACTCAGTGAGACCGACTCTGTTTCCAAATAAAACATAAGTTAGGTCTGGGGGTGTATCTTGGTGGTAGAAGGCCCCTGGGTTCCACTCCTAGTAACACACCACACACACACACACACACACACACACACACACACACACACACACGGTAAAGGAACCAGTATTCCTGGGTTTTCAACCTAATGTCATCTTTAGAAACAGGCCATGGCACAAAAGAGTCTGGTGGTGACAAGCTAGACCTACTAAGGAGCGAGTGAAGTATTAAAATGTAGTAGTCAAGACTGTGTGGTGGTGCACACCTGTAAACCCAGTACCTTGGAGGCTAAGATGGGAGGCTTCAAGGCCAGCATCAGCAACTTAGTGAGACTCTGTTATAAAATAAAAAATAAAGCAATAAAAAAGGCTGGGGGTATAGCTTAGAGGTATAACGCCCCTGGGCTCAATCCCTAGTACCACAGAAAAAGAAGTACAGTAGTCGTAAGATGAGGGGCAGGAGGGAACAGAGGTCTCTACATTGACAAGAAAAATCCAATCTCTATTCATGGCTTTATTAAAAAACAAATCCCAGAGTTTATGTACATACATACAAGTGTATGCAGAACAGATGCCTCAACATTTGGGAGAGAAAAAAATTTAACTGATGTTCATAAGGTGGCTTTATTACAACATTTACTTTGCCAGGAAGCATCACCAAAGTTCATCCTTAGCTCTAATTCTTCGTTCATTTACATCTCTCCTCTGCTCCCCTTTGATTCTAGCCACCGGTGTCTAGAAGTCACAGTCTTCTGTCACCAATAGGCCACTGAGAATACATCAAAGCATTTTGAATTGGTGTAATAAAGGAGATACCTGGGTCTGAAGGGACAATTCACTGGAAAAGAATGTGCTGGTGAACCTTGTCAGGGGGACTTCACCAATTACTCATTATAGGTTAGGCGAAATTCCCTAGACTTCGAAATTGACAGAGGTGAGTGTAGCAGGAAGGAATGTCAGTGGTAATCAGTGCTGCTGCTTTCCTGTGGGGGCTACTGCCTTTACTTTCAATGGACACCTATTAATGACCCTTTGTGTAGAAAGGTAGAAAAATATAAAAATAGTTTGGGTAATTTGGTAACAGATTAGGTGAAAGAATTTGATAGATTTTAAAGTTACCTTAAAGGTTAAATTCATCTGGAAAAACAAAAAGCCCAGGATAGCCAAAGTAGTTCTTAGCAACAAGAACCATGCAGGAGGTATCACAATACCTGACTTCAAACTACAAAGCCACAGTAATAAAAACAGAATGGTATTGACACAAAAACAGACACATAGACCAATGGAGCAGAATAGAAGACTCAGAAACAGACCCACGGGTTTACAGTCAACTGATTTTTGACAAAGGTTATAATAAAATGTTTCTCAAATGATCAGTTTTCTCCCTTTATTTTCCCATGTCGGTGACCATTCCATAAATTCAATGCATATTTCAATTTTTAGGGTGATGTAACTTAATTTCCTACTTCCATCTCCCCAGGGTCTCTTATGCCATTGATTTTTCAACCCTTTCTAGTACATGAAAACATGAAATTGTAAACAGCTGTGTTTACACTTTAGGGGCAAATCTGAATCTTTATTTGATTAGTTTGGTTTTTCACTTAATGTCACAAAATAAGATATTTTTTGCAAAATTCAGGAGTTGATATTCTTTCTCTAGTATAAGAGACATCTCAAACACAATTAGAAGGATTTCTATGACGTGCCCAGGGATTTATTTTAATGAGTTAGCACTTAGTATGGCAAGCAGAAGAAAAAACTTGGTTCTCTACCTTTACAAATTCTTGTCAAGCTTTAATACATTTCTAGGAACACAGGAAATTAAACACTGGAAATATCTTTTGAAATTATGTATTAGCCATTGCTATTTTATGGGCTGCTTGTTAAACTTTGTTGTTTTGGCTGTGAACCAGTGTATACAGCCAGGTAAACTCAGGATTTGCTAACTTACTTGGGAATCCCACCAAAATCACTACATTTTTAGCGACCTGGACACTGCACTTTCTAAGGTCACTATTAAAAAACAACAACAACAAACAAACAAAACAACTTTCTGCCATGAACTGATATGTGACCCACCCCAAATTGATAAGTTGAAACTTTTATTTTTTATTTTATTTTTTTGCAGTACTGGGGATTGAACTCATGGGCATTCTACCTCCGAGCTATACCCCTAGCACTATTTTTTCATTCTTTATTTTGAAGCCGAGTCTCACTAAGTTGCAGAGTGAGTGCCTCACTAGGTAGCTGAGGCTGGCCACGAACCCGCATCCTCTAGTCTCAGCCTCCCAAATGCTGGGATTACAAGTGTGCGCCACCACGCCTGGCCATAAGTTGAAACTTTAATGCCTAATAATTTGGTTAGATGAAGTCATGAGAGTGGGGCCTTCATCATGATATTAGTGTCCTTATGAGAAGGGACCACAGAGCTTGCTCTCTCTCTTCTCCATATTGAGAAAACAGTTTTCTGCAAACCAGGAAGAGACTACTCAATCAGAACCCAGCCATGTTGGCACCCTGATTTCAGACTTCCAGCCCCCAGATGTAAGAAAATAAATGTCTGTTGTTAAAGTCGCCCAAGCTATGTACTTTTTTTTTTTTTATAGCGGCCTGAGCAAGGCTAATATACTTTCTTTTGAACTCTCTAAAATTTCTTCACAGCTTTGAATATTATGGGTTCCAAAAATTAACTCTGTATTATCCTCTAAATGGCAAACACATGTACTTGTTTTTGTTCAAAGTCTTGAACTCAATGATACCCTGCTCTTTAGTTTTTCTATAGCAATCTTCCTTTGCAGTCACTCTTCTGTTTGGCTTATTATTCCCCTCACTATCACCCGCAATTTCATTATAACTTTGGTGAATTTCCTGAAATTCTCCATTTTTTTTTATTATTAAACAGTAGATCTGCAATGCAGTTGGAGATATCAGATGGTGAAATATTCATTTTTTTCCTCTCAGATAAATTTGCGTAGGGTATTAAATTCAAGGTCCTGGAAAACCTAACAGATAAATGTATTTAAAATACTCTGATAAGAAATGTACCAATTTTGGATTGCTTAAGAATAGCCATTTACTCTCTTAAAAGGACTAATAGTGTAATTGTTTGGGGAAAGATGCAAATAAATAAAACAAGAGAAAGTGTGGTAGATGGAGTTGGGCTTCTCATTCATTATGCTCAACAAATAATGAACTGTTTCCCAAATCTGCTGTACACTGTATAGCAATAAGAGACACAGAAAATTCCTAGACTCCTCAAAAATTCCAAAAAAAAAAAAAAATACTCATTTTGAGAAAATTCTATCACTAACTACATCTAGTAGAAAAAAATCACAACAATAATAATCTTGCTTCTTATAAGAACTATGGGTACCTAAAAAATGTTACACAAAGGCAAACAGTTTGCATAAAGATCACTTTTCTCTACTTACAAGATGTAGGTAATTATTCCCACAGACCACATGTCCACCTCGGGTCCATAGGCACAGCCTCTAAGAATTTCAGGTGCTGCAAAATGAATGAAAATTGTGTTAAATTGGAGCTTGCATTCAACATTTACATTGTCATAACAAGCATTGGGGAAGACAGAAACTCATCAGCAAAACTTCAGAAACTTTACATAACCATTCTTCTCTCGCTAGACCACAGTATGAGGCTACAGATTCTTACATCCATTTTAGCAAGAGAAATTATAGTCTCTCTGTGTGTGGATGCATAAAAATAATGCTATTCATTATAAGATCCTACTTTGGAACATCATGATATTGCTCAAATCAGAGGTATATCCCTTTACAAAAGACCCATTACTTTAAAGGGAGCTTTGTACACAGAAAAGAAAGAAAGTTAAACATAATACGGGAAAAGAAGGTGAATTTTGCTACCTTGGATCTGGAAATGCTTGGAGCAGCAAATACAGCAAGTGTGTGTGTCTAACTGTATGTGGCGCAGGACTAGGGCAGATGGTGGGAAGGATGGCCCCTTTCTAGGGCTGGGAGGCTGGAGCAGAGTGGAAAGGGGCTCTGGCCATGTCTAGGCATGGAGAGCTACATGTAGGTCCTAGAGAGAAGCTGCACCCTGTCATCTAGGGTCATGAACTAACCAGGGGGATTTCTCTCTGCACAATGAGGCTGCTCACAGTATCCCTGTCTATTGTGATGAAGAAGGCACATTCTCAGCCATGAAATAGCCCTGGAGTAGAAAATAACAAGATCTTTTATATTGTTATTACCTTAGAGCTGTGAAAACGGGAAGTTAACTGGATCTGGTGGATTGCACTGAGGACTGAGGAAATTGTTTGTTTGCCTGATTAATGAAGAGGAAGTGAAGTGAAAGTTTTCCTATTTGTAGAGAGACCAGGCTCAGATCTGCAGCCCAGACAGTCTTCTATTTTAAACAAAAGTGCTGTAGGCGCTGGTGGGGTTCCTGGTGAAGAGCTGTTTGATGAACATGGAGCCCCTCAAGGGAGGCTGTGGTGACCAGGACACCACACTCCTCCAGGATGAAGGCTTGAGAGCAAGTACACTGCATCACCTGCCCATGCAGGCCAGAAACGTCACATTCATTGCAGATTGTCAAAGTGAGCTCTGGAAGGAGGCTGTCCTTAGGAGACTCTGGATTTACTGAAAGAATTACTCTAAAACTGCCATTGACATCTTTCATTGCTATCCTCTGCCCCACCTTTTCCAATTAGGACTTTCTCTTCCCTGTACAAATTGTGTTACATAAAATATAGGAGACAAAGAGCTTGCACTATGAAATGAGGCTGTGTGTACCCGCACAAAAACAGTAATTCAGCAAAATGCACCCTTCAAGGAACTATATCTGGATCCAAGAAGTTTTTCCTATCTACAGTTGAATTATTCCTAAAAAAATATTTTTTTAAGATCTCATTAACAACATTAAGAAAAATGCACACTCAGTGCCATCATCTCTCACTGTTAGGAGAGCTTTCATTTTCTGGGCCATCTGCACCCCTCAGAAGGTGCCTTTGAGCCCCTGCAGCCCCCACAGTGAGCTCCCACTTGCAAATGTTTTGTTTATCAGAGTGCAGAGGGAACTCAGATGAGGCTGCCACTTGCAGGAGGCTGCTGCTGCCTCTCATTGTCTCTGGGAACTGTTCCAGACCGGGAGCTGAAAGCTTGCATACTTAATATGCTTTAGTCCTTCCCCACTTAAGTTCTTCACATCAGAGATTCTTATCTGGTCTGAAATGTTATCAAGCCCCACACTGACATTTAGTCATAAATGCAGAAATGTATTGGCAAGAATATTTTACATTTTCTGAATGGTGTGTGTGTGTGTGTGTGTGTGTGTGTGTGTGTGTGTGTGTGTGTGCTTTAGCCTTTCAAATGAAAGTGAATTAGACTACCTTACTTCGAGATTTAATTTGTTACCCACTGTGATTTTGGTTAAGCATTAGTTACTGATCATTCAAGCACAAAGAGAGGACAAGTACACACATGGCAGCCGGCAGAACCCACTGCATCTCCCCTTTATGGTTTGTGTGCCTGCTGCCCTTTGGGGACTCAGCCTGTTGGCTCTAGTGAAATCAGGCTTCCCATCTAGTGCTGGCCAGAGATACATTCTTGCAAGAGGCAGGTGTTTTCTTCAGCTCAAGAGGCCCAAAAGGTGTGAGTATTATAGGACAAAGTGCGTTTTGGATCCACCTTACAGAGCATCAGCACTTCTTACCTGATAGGATCATTAATATCTGCTCTCCCTTGCACTGGGTGCAGACCCACTCTCCAGAGGCAATTTATTTGCTTGTAAGGCATTATGCTGTAATGTGAGTAACCTTGTGGTGTGAAAGGCTAAACTTCCCTCAGTGAAGTTAACTGAGACAAAAGAAACAGGACATGCCCTTGTCCTTGGTAATAAATTTTTCTTAAAATTTTTTAAAAAAATAGAACTTGTAATATTTTAATCAAAATATAAAATTGGGGTGAAATGACTCCTAAATACCTAGACACAATTGATTATCATTATCAATGGCCTTTAGGTATTTTCAGTTACTGGTTAGTATGACCTTGGTCTTTCCTTGAATCAGCAGAATATACTCTTGTCATCTACCTGGCCCCTTTCCGAGAGTCAAAAGCTTTGTAAAATGAATTTCATGCCCTGTAATGCTTCAAGTCTCCTAGGGATCAGCTGTACTCACAGGTGATCCTACTAGTTTGTAATTGGGGAGGGGGGATTCTGCTTTCAATTTAGTTCAAGAAAAGATATCAATTACTCTGCCCTTCAATGCTGTAATCACTTAGCTGTTCATGTCTTTTCTCGCCTCATTACCAAAACAAACAAAATTGGGGAGAAGAAAGCATTTCAAGGTATAAAACAGTTTTTTTGGGGGGGCGGAGGTACTAGGAATTGAACTCAGGAATGTTCTACTTGTGAGCTACACCTCCAGCCCTAGTCATTCATTCATTTATTCATTCATTCATTCATTCATTCATTCATTCACAATTTTTGAAATAGAGCCTTACTAAGTTGCTAACCTTGGCCTAAAACCTGTGATTCCCCTGTCTCAGCCTCCCAGGTACTAAGATTACAGATATATGCCACCATGTCTGGCTTAACACAGTTTTTTTTATTTTTTGTAAATATAAAGACTACTTTATTCATTTACTCTAACACCATGTGATGTCATTTAGTCCACAAACTGACATACAAATCCCCCCCCCATTCTCCTCTGCCTTCATTGCTGATAAGCTTTTGAACTTGTGACTTTTGGTTATTTTCTCTATTAAAATTGAAATTTTCAGTGATTTTTGTCATTTTTAATATAAATTAAATTTGGACTTTTTTTTTTTTTTTTTTTTTGCGGTACTGGGGATTGAACTCAGGGGCATTCTACCTCCGAGCTACACCCCCAGCCCTACTTTTTATTCTTTATTTTGAAACCAAGTCTCACTAAGTTGCAGAGTGCCTCACTAGGTAGCTGAGGCTGGCCTCGAACCCGGATCCTCCGGTCTCAGCCTCCCGAATGCTGGGATTACAAGCGTGCACCACCACGCCTGGCTTGGACCTTTTTTAAATGTGCTTTTATTGGTGCATTATCATTTCATATCACAATGTAAATCATGTTGACATTGACATATATGCACATAGCACTTGGTGCCCCCACTATCCGCCTCCCCATCTCCCCCCTTCCCACATGGAGGACTGAGACTGATATTGGGATTTTCACATATGTACACACAGTCAATGTTAGTATTTCCAATAATGAACCTCAGTCTTCCCCTTCCCTTTCCCTTAGAACACTTCCCTGGCTCCATTGAGGTTTCTCCTCCATTATCTGGAGTCCTTCTGATATCCCAATTATTCCCTAGCTTGTACATATTAAATAAAATATGTCCCTTCACTTTCTCTGACTGGTTAATAAAACAGTTTTTTAAAATGTAGTGTAGGGGCTGGGGTCATAGGTCCGTGGTAGAGTGTGTGCCTAGCATGTGTAAGGCCCTGGGTTTTATCCCTAGCACCCAAACTAAATAAGTAAATAAATAAAAATAAAAGACTTATGGTCTTTTATAAATAGTGAATAATAATTTAATGATTTTTCTGGCTACCTTCTAAGTGAGTCAAAGTTATCTGATACTTCCTAAAATCACCTTATTATTTATGTCATGGCTCCCTACACCAAACGCCGCTATAGAGCTCTCAGGATATTTCCTACCCCCAAGTCTCATTTTGGTAAATGTTCTTAGAATTCCCGAAATGTCAGATATACCCTTTTAAAAAGCAATTTTAAATGAATATTAAAATTATACAAAATTCAAACTTTATGATATTTATTCAAGCATTCCACCTAGATCACAGAGTGCTGAGTTTTTTCAGTAAGTTGATGGCACTATTAAAACATCTAAAGCCTGGCATGATGGCACATGCCTGTAATCCCCGTACTGGAGGTTAAGACAGGAGGACTGCAAGTTTGAGGCCAGGCTCCACAACTTAGTGAGACCCTGTTTCAAAATAAGAAATAAGATAGGCCTGGGGATATAGCTCAGAGGTAGAATTCCCCTGGGTTCAATCCCCAATACAAAAAATAAAAATAAAAAAAATCTAGATATTGAAGGTCCATCTAGAGATTGCAATGAATTATATTTATCAAATAAAATCACTATAACCAGTTCTGGTAATCATCTAAAATTAAAAGCACCAGCTCTGACCGCTGATATGAATGAATACAGGGACTACTGGTGCCAGGTTGTCTCTCATTGCTTCTACCTTTATTTCATAAATGCCCTAGATAAACTGTCTGATTCTTTTCTAGTTATTGAGTTAAAACTACACACCAGGCATGGTGGTGCCTACTTGGGAGGCTGAGACAGGAGTATCACAGGTTCAAAGCCAGCCTTAGCAACTTAGCAAGACCCTCAGTAACTTAGAAAGGCCCTATTTCTAAACAAAAAATTAAACAACAACAAAAAGGGATGGCTTGGAGGTAGAACACCCCTGGGTTGAATGTTGAATCCCTAGTACTACACACATAAATACACACACACACACACACACACACACACACACACACAAAACAAAACAAAACAAAACAAAACATCTACAGAGTGGAGTGCTTTAGCAGAAGACTTTTCAAGCTACTAATCACTCTTTTGAGAAAAACAATCTGAAGGAGACTAAGATGAGCAAACTCAATAGGCTTATTAATTCACACATTGAATCATCAAATATTTATTAAGCACTTGCTGTATGAGAGGCGCTTAGAGAATAATGGGGAGCTAAAGAGAACAAGTATCTGCTATCACAGGGCATACAGTTTGGTTGGGGAAGTAAATGTTAATAAAAAATAGGAAGAAATGTAAGGTGGTAACTGGAAATGCTTGGAGCTGGGGAGACCGTTTCAAAGAGTGGTCTGGGTGGTGGGTATAACTCAGAGGTAGAACACCCCTGGGGTCATTCCTCAGTAACACACACAAGTATGCGCACACATATGATGTTTGAGACACAAGTGATGTGCCTTATATTCTAAATCATCCTTTCTATTCTCCAGCGCTCTTGATTTTTCACATTGCAAACAACAGTCAATCCAACTCCCACTTCATGCTTTTCATTTAAGCTGTTAAAGAAGTCTTCCTTGTCATGTAAATTCTCATTTTCTTTTGTATACATCTTATAAATGGGTGAAAAAAGAATCTGTTTTCCTCACCTGGCTTTTTATTTTCTAAATACTGTCCTGAAGGGAAAATCAAATATTTGAGAACACCTTGTGCTTTCAGAAGAGGAAACACACACACACACACACACACACACACACACACACACACACACACACACCTTATTTTTATTAACCTGTCAAATTCACTTTTCTATTACTCCATTGAGCCTTCCCACCTTGACATAAAATTTTCTCCAGATCTGAATCAGACAGAGTCTCCCGGTCACTTTGCATCTGTGATGGGTGTGGTCAAAGGAGTATTAAATGGCGAAAAGTTATCTTTTGATTTTTGTGGGATGAAGTGGAGTATAAACAAATAAACCCAACTTATCCCAAAATTGACATTCCACAAGAATATCTTCTGTATGTGGAGATGCCAACATAAAAGAGTAGACTTGCAATTTAAGCTCTTCCTCATAAGTTAAGTATGGCAAACACTGTGTTTTCCACAAAGGGATCTATGAACTTTCTGACTGATGATTATCAATAATAATTCTTTTTGGAGCTTTTTTATTTTTATTGTAAGCATATACTCTCTGTAATAATGTTCTAAAATGGAACATTTAGTGGGTGTTCTGGGACAAAATAGTACATTTTAAGCAAGTCTTCTACCCACTTGCCATCAATCACCTCTCCCTTTTGACCTCTCTTCCTCCCATCGTTCCACCCGCACATATGTAATAATAGAGCTGAATTCTCACACGGCTGCATGTTCTCTGGCACAGCTGGTTCTTTTCTTCAAGTGCTGTCTTACAGTTATAAAGAAGTGGAAACACAAAATGACTTATGGTGTGGAGACCCAGAAGTTAAGGATTGCTGTTACGTTAAGACTGTCTGCCCAGCATGGTGGCACATGCCTGTCATCTCTGTACTTGGGAGGCTGAGACAGGAGGATGTCAGGTTTGAGCCCAGTCTCACTCAGCAGTTCAGTGAGGCCCTGTCTTAAAATAAAATGACTGGAGGTATATATTGGAGGTAGAACTCCCCTGGGCTCAAACACACACACACACACACACACACACACACACACACACACACACACACGTTCTAAAGTCAGAGAACAAGTGAAGTGAGGGTATGATGTGGTGACATTGTCTTCAAACTCAATTTTATCTCAGACCAAAATATACTTGGTTAACATTTACTTAAGTGGTTTCCATAATCCTAAATTTATCTTACATGTACCAAATTTAATTTATTAAATAAATTATTAATACTATCTATCTTTTAAATTTCTATTGGGTGATATTAGGTTAATAGGACTCTTCTTTCCTCCTCTTGCTGATAGCCCTGCATCCCAAGAGATGAGTCAGTCAGCCCTTGTGAACACGTCCCACCCAGGAGGCAGCCTCTTCTTTCTACAGGCTTAGTTCTCAGAATATCATCTTGTGTATTGACCAAACATCGGAACTGTGCAACATCTACTTACAAGTCCTAATTCTATTTTCTAGAGCTTCCGCTTCTATTTGAAGTTCTACAAATGATAAATGTGTTCCTTTTCTTCTCTCTGGCCTCCTAACAGTGGTGCTGTTGAGGGATCCTTCTGGGTTGTCCCCTTTCTGTCCAGAGCACACCTGATAATCTTATGACTAAATACCATCCACATGCTAGTGACACCAACACTTCTACCTACAGCCAAGGCCTTGCCTCTGAACTTCAGACTTGTACCCTCTGCCCACATGTCCTCTCCACTTAGATGTCTAACAGACATCTCAAAATTAATGACACCACCCTGTTGCTCCAGAAGTTGCTCTCACCTCAGTAAATGTTAACTTCGTTTCTTCTGGTTGTTGACTCTCCCCTCTTCCCTCTTGTCATTGCACTCCAACCAACTAACCTTGCTGAAACTAAAAGACACCCAGTGCTGCTCCTGCTCTGTTTGGTGCCTGGCCCCTCCACTGGGAAATTTCTTCCCTGGGTATGTGTGGTTTGCTCTCTCCCTTAGAGCTTTCAAAGTTTTATTCATGTATTTCATTCTTACATGAAGCCTCCCCTGGTCCCCATTTTAAATTACAACCCAAGCTCAATTCCAGCTTTATAAAATCAGCCCACAGAAATGATCAACTCTTTTTATATAATTCACATATTTATTTTATTATTTGTCTCCTTTTACTAAAATGGGCCATTCGCTATATCTTTAGCATCAAAGCTTATAGACGCCCGATAAATGCTTAGTAAATGAAAAAAAAGGACCGAATGTCCACACAATGAAAGTCCCTCAGAATACTTGTTTAGGGCAGTACCAAGCCAACACAAAGACTCAAAGAGACTTGTTTTTCTCCAAATTTCAGACTTTTAAGACAGTTTAAGATAACTTTGAATCAACCCTGCCTGTTCTCTCTAAGGTCCAGAACAAGATAAGCTACTGATGACCCTCACTCCCTGTGCCCTCCATCCCCCGCGTCTCCCAAAGCCCCACTTTTCCTTGACCCGGCACTATTCACCAGACATAGATGCTGCAAGCATGTCTGTGACAGATGTTGGCTTGAGGACATAGCCCACCTTAAGGAGAAGAACGGGAAGGACATGGGTCTTGAGCACCTTTCAGACCAGTTTAATATCTTCTGCCTTTCTCCCTCTCTCCTTCCTTTCCCATTATCTAAAATCCCCATCAAACCCTGGTGTACACATGCTTGTTGGTCCAGTAGAGAGGTACAGGTAGTGCAGTTGACATTTTACTATGCTTTTAATTCATATCCATTGTTCATTTCAAAAATGGCAGTCACTTCTGGGGTTATTTAATTCTTGAGTGAGATTATTCTTTAATTCAATTAGGTTACCAGTAACACTTGGTTCTCTTACATTTCATGTTAGCTATTTATTCTTTTAGAAATTAACACAAGTGTTGTGTTTCTAGAATCTATACTGAAAACTTTTAGACTATTTGACTTACTTCTTATATTACACCTAAATTTCCTTACATTTTCTATATTAGTGAATGTTCATGTTATACAAAATGTATCCTATTGTATTAATCTTCTGTTTCTTGGAGAGTGGAGCAGAAATCTTTTCTGTTCAATTGTAAACTATTTAAAATTTGTCTTAACTTTTGGCATAGTGAACCTAATGGGTTATTTCTTTTAAAAGTGGCAATGTGGCAACCCCATGGAGTTATTATTGTAATCATGAATTGGCAGTAATGGGGGACAAGTGTGAGTTATGGTGTTTTTTAAAAATTTACTTTGTAAATTTGCTTTATTATGTTGTGTGCTCTTTCTCAGAAAAGTGTTTTGTTACCAGGATTTAAAGAAATTAAGTGATAATATCCACACAACATTTTCATGTGTTAGGTCCAGCTGATATATTCCAATAAATCCTTTAAGAAAATTTTCTTATTTAGAAGTTTCTGGTTCTTTGATGTTGACTGTGTACAGTGTGTTAAAATAATAAACTAAAATATAATTCTTTTTTCTCTGACTATAGAAATATATGCTCCCCAAATCTTTTCAAACAAACTTGAATTCCTTTCCTAATGCCTGTCAGATGACAGTGTCCACTCTGAAGAACTCATAGCCCTCTAAGTAGATACAAAGTAATGAACCCTGGTATACACAGGGGTATACACATAGACAGAGGAGATGCTAAAACTGACTTGGTGCACTTCAACACATTTCCTGTTTGATTCATTTCCTGTTTTGTATCCTATTATTTCCAATTTTGCAGAATTTTTTTTCTGTGTAACTTCATATTCACCTAGCAAAAATTATCAGCAAAAATACTATGCGGAAAACCAATCAAGTCTTTAAAATGTTGCATTTAATTTCTTTACATATTTTTCTAAGTGGGTTTACTTTTTAAAAACCTACTCTCCATTCTTACGGAACATTATTTATAATCAGTAAATTTAAAAATCTAGAAAACTATTTAGAAACTCCCATAAAACCAGGAAGTTCAAAAACAAGCAGGTGGGTTAAATCTTAGGTGATATATATGAAAATGAGTCTTTTATTTTTTTTACTTTTATTTATTTATTTTGTGTGCGTGTGTGTGGTACTGGGGATTGAACCCAGGGGCATTCTACCTCTGGGCTACACCCTCAGTGCCATTTTTTATTCTTTATTTTTGAAACAGGGTCTCACTAAGTTGCAGAGAGCCTCACTAAGTAGCTGAGGCTGGCCGCAAACCTGGGTCCTCCTGTCTCAGCCTCCCAAGTACTGGTATTACAATCGTGTGCCACCACGCCGGGCTGAGTCTTTTATTTTAAAATGAAAGAACTGTGGCAGAGGTGATGTCATTTCAAAGATCTATAACCTAATTCCCCACATATTAGGTCTTACTATTGTGAGAACAAAATAGAAAAATCAAATGAACTGAGAAAAGAAACTAACATATTTTAATAGTAATAATGAAAATGATGATGATGATGATAATGATAGTGATGATTCCCATAATCACTTTTACAATGCCTACCATTTACTACATGTTTTAGATAGGGACTGTGCTAAGAACTTTATATACATTCTCTTCTTTGTCCCTTATCATAGTCCCATGAAATGAATCTTATCATTATTTCCATTGCATAATTGAGAGTGAGATTTAGAATCTTCACTGATGCACTCAGGGTGAAGCCTGCAGCAGGATCCAGTGACATGACCCCCAAGCCCAGTATACTGTGAAAACACGAACAAGAGCCCAGCCAACCCAAGAACAAGCAGCAGTGTGCGCCTGTGATCAAGAGATAGCAGGGCCAGCACATGGGCAACTATGCCTATAGCAGAAAGACACCTGACATGCCTTCCTGTGAATGGAAAATGTATATGTGATTTTAATTTCGAGCATCAGGATAGTGATATTCACCTTTATGGAGCTATTGTTATTTGCTGGTCCTTTAGGAAGTATCATTCTGGAATCTTTTTCAGGGCTAGGGTGAGGTACTGTCTTTTACCTGCCACCCTACACTTTAATCTTGCCCTTCCTGTGCTGGTAGCTAATGCTCCACATTTAGCTATCTTTTTATTAAATCACCTCCATTATGGCTGAATTCGTTGGTTATTAGGCAGCGTCAGTTGTCAGACTGAGGCAGCCATAGGCTGTATATATGAAACCTCTCCATATGGAAACTCCCAGAACATTATTTGTAGGAATAGTCATCTGCAGACTCTAAGTGCAGAGATCTCAATTGTTAATAATTAGCTTTCATTTTGGGTTAAATAGAAGCACACTATGAATTTGCCATTAGTAATGCCTGCAAATAGCAATGTGCTGTTGTGCTCAGGGGCTTAGCACATGGGGCATTTTTATGTATTAATATTTCATCTGAATTATGCCAATAGGACTGTCTCAGAAAATAATGAGACCTTGGCAAATGTCAAAAGAAAATAAATTTCTTAACAGCTTGTGAACTCTGAAAATAGAATTTGAATAAACAGAGAGGTACAAATATGAAATATGAACATACATAGTTTAATTAACTAAACTTATGAATAAATTAGATACTTGGTATTACATAGAAATATTGTTTTACCTTACCCATTACTGTAT